>JAWQUT010000115.1:1571799-1623098 GCA_033807755.1 Ellobium chinense | reverse complement strand
GGGTGGATGGGGGGAGGGGGGGGGAGTAGATTAAATTAGTAAAATGTAATAGCTGGGCTGTGCTGTCTGTTGCTGAATAGTGAGGGTCATGCGATAGAAATGAATGTATAGAAAATGTGTGGATGACTGTGATTGACTTGAAACCTGGATACACAGTAAACTGAAGTGAACAAAGTTAACATACAGTATGTGCCACGCGCGTGCTGCCTTTAGCCACTTAGGACGCGAACCCACTGGAGGCGGACAAGACACGACACGGCAAATCGTGGTGCAGGCAAGCCTCTATCCCCTTATACTACAACTTCAGAGTCGTGTAGTGACGTACCGGAACTGGTGGATTCAGTTTCGTTAATATGTTTAACAATGAGGTAGAGAAAACATAAGAATATCATGGGAGCGTGCCGTAGCGTGCCGTGCCGTGCCGTGCCATGTCGTGCCGTGCCGTGTCCGGATGCGGTACGTTCACACCCTAAGACTAGACAAGCCACCCGCCTCAGCCTAAAAGGCTGACGAAGGAAAAGAGCAGGATGACCACAAAGAGAAACAAGAGCAGCCGATCCAAGACTCTGGCTGCGTCCTTCCACTCGTGGCCCCTATGGAGCATCGGCGCCGTCATGACGTGGGTCTCTCTGAGGCTGTCCTTCAGATTGTCCCCGTCGCCGTCCTTGAGGGACACGTCATGGTCCGTGTCGGACTCAGCGGCGCCGCTTCTCCTGGAGAAAGGATGCTGTGCTGAGGTGGTCGAGCTTGCATTGCTTGGGCTAGCGCAGACCCAGCGCTGGAGTCCACATGTGCCGAAGAAGAGCTGCAACAAAGTGAATGAGTCGTTTCAGAGTAAGCACCATGAGTGTTAACTGATTTTTCAAGGGAGCCTAAGAATTTCTTGATATCACGCTTGCATTACGCCTCCGGCGCATTTTATCAACCAAGGCCTATTATTTTAGAGCTTACGCATTAACAATGGGATCTCTCATCATCGTAAGAATTACATTAACTCTGCATTTTAAACATTACTAAGGGTACATTCAGCACCAATGCACTAATGTAATTCGTAAGATGGCGAGAGATCCCATGGTTTATACGCAAGCTTTCAATCATCTTACAGTAGGGACTCTAAAATGGAGAAGGAAAAGTTTTCACTGAAAAAGTCTTAGGAAAAGCTTCACCACCGGGAGCGAAAGTTTTGGCTGTTCGGCTGCACAGTCTTTCTTACATACATCTTTCTGCAACGGTGACGTAATATGGCGGAAGTTGTGGCTTTCGGCCTGTTAGAGTGTTACCCCGTTGGCCTCTGCGGATTTGAGAATGTCGTATGCTGAAGCAACAACCAAACCTCTTGCTTTCACTTCCACAGTCGTAACTTTCATCGTATTCCATTCTTACTTAAGAGCCTGTTCAACAGAACATTTTAGTGATGCATGACGGAAGTCTGCACTTTCGTTATGCTAAGCAACTTACCGTCCTAAGCCACATGGGCATCTGCCTCCTAGAGGACACATTAGCGATTGATGACACAAACACGGAGGCGATGATGGAAATTGCGGTCAAGCCCATGGTCAACACATAAAACACCACTGAAAACAAAACAAAAAAAAACAAAAATGAGAGTTAAGAAATGGTGAAATTGAAACAAACTTATCAGCCCAAGGGGATATCAGCGGGACAAAAGCCACGATCGTTTTATCAACATAGATTTATAAGTAGACGGCTATGAACAGTCAAATGTGAAAACAAAGTGAGAGATTGAAACAGCAAAACCGAGGGGCATATCAACCGTTTCTATGCCCTTTCTTACGATTATTACGGGCACCAATTTACACATTACGGCCTATAATGAGTCTGATAGATGCTGTGAATTGAGAGCTTGCGTATTAACAGTGGGTTTATCTTACCATCGTAAGAATAACATTAGTGCACTGGTGCTGAATGCACTCTTAGTAGCGTTCATTGTGCAGAGTGAATGTGATTCTTACGATGGTGAGAGATCCTATTGCAAATTCTCAAATATATCCAGCAATGTGATATCCTCATCCAATGTAACTTCTGTCCCGTTCAAAGCAGCTGCAGAAAAGCAGTGCTCCACTGGCGTAGCACATGAGAAAATTCGAGGTGGGTTACATGTAGCATGTCCTGGCACTTAGAGGGGGAGGGAAACTGTAACAGTCGTGATAAGCAAATGTGGTTAGAGGACCCCAGAGACAGACTGTCGGAGGACACAGACTCTTTCTCGTCCCCTGTAATACGATACTCCAGTGTTCTTTAAGTCTGCCTAGTACGAAATACAAAATCATACTGTTTACTCACCAACTTTTGGATAGCCCTGGTGGCTGGTGATAGGTAGAAGATCAGCTGCTGTCTTTAGAGACATGCACAGAGCTACCAGGAGAATGGCGCCTGAAATGGATGGATGGATGGATGGATGGATGGATGGATGGATGGATGGATGGATGGATGGATGGATGGACAAGCATTCTATTTTATTAAATAGGCTATTAAATCATGTGATGCTGTAAAGACACATCATTGTTTTAGTTGATCATCTATGGGTAGATGAGTCAGTTGGTTGATAAATCGGTCGGTAACGTTATATCGGTCGGATAGTCGCACTGAGTTTGGTTGATTTTTTTTAGTAAGAGATCTATGATGAGCTATTTCGAATGCCTTTGCGTGAAAAAAACACACAAAAAAACTTTCAATAAATTAAATATAGCAAAAGCTTGTCACTGTCATTTTACAGTAAGTATACATGGTGCTTAGTGTATGAACTACCAGGTATCAAGCAAGAATAAATCTATATTATACTTAACTAACTCACCTAAGGTAACTTTGGATGAGGAGTCGGCTGGAATCAGGAATACAACAGGCAGGAGACAAGCGATGACCACAGCTGGTCCCGTCACAGTCAACTTCTGACCTCCAGGACGATGACTCATTTTAAAGACCATCCGTATGAAGTCACTGTGTTCGTGTGATGACATCACAGCCACACCTTCACCCTTATCGGTGAGTGGCGTTAACACAGAAAGCGAAGACTCCACCAGAACCCAGTCGGAGTTCAGGAACTCGTGAAAATGACTTGAAAACGGGATTTCATTGGTTTCCGTGTTCAGGAAATGGAAAATCACTCGTTCCTCTTTCTGCACGTGGTGATGACCGAACGGTAAGATGACTTCACAAGTCTTCTCCTCTGCTGGGAACATTGTGACGTCAGTGACGCATGAGGCTGATACGTATCCGGAGATTTGCCAGCTGACGTCACCACTACTTTGCAAAATGGCCGCCGATGATCGTAGAGGATGAAGTGGAGTATGCCTGTGATACATTGGTGCTAATATTATAAATCGTGATTTGAGAATAGTCTAATGATGTTGGTGATAGTGATAACAGTTGTTGTTGTTTTCTTTTGCTACTATTGTTGCTGTTGCTGCTGCTATTACAACTATTGTTGTTACTGCTGCTACTGCTGCTGCTTTGCTGATGCTACTACTATTACTACTACTAACAATAATAATAATAATTATTATTATTATTATTATGTGGGCTCAATAAATTCTTAAGAAACACTGGGCCTTTTGGTCTTTGATGATCCCGGGATCCTGAGGTCCCATCTCCTCCGTAGTTAATCCAGCCCGTTTCATACATTAAAAATAACAGTGGTGATTCAGTAGTAATCATGACGAAGAAAAATAATTCATTGCCAGTAGATCTACAATTCTTAGTTAACTTACTGTGACAAAGCATCTATATTAGGTCTCCAAATAACGTCGCTTGGCACCACGATGGTCGATATCCCTGCGTAGTCAGAAGTGTTCCACTTCAGCCGCGCGTCGTGCCAGGCCTGGGGTTCAGTGAAAATAGGTCATTTACATTCAGGAAACCTTAATAAAGTTAATAAACCACCAGAGCAATGCAACAAACCTTGTTGAACTTTTTCTTGAATGACTGATAATTTGTTAGACAAGTGTAGGTTTAACGAACGAAGCTATAGCCTACATCTTTCCGCCTCAACACTGTAATGGGCTTTGTACATCTGCTGTTTGTATAATGTACTGTGCAACCAGCAGCTCGCCCTTTTCCCCCTAATACTAATCATAGCGAGACCGTAAAAAAACAAAATACATTTCTATGTAGAGTCGCTATATTGATACTTGCAAAATTTGGAACACCAGTTCTTACCATTTTGATATCCATAAAAATAGACATGTCCTCTGCATTGTGCTGAAAGTAGACAATAAATCACAAAGTTTGAATAACTATAGGCGGTTCCTGTAAGGAATTTTATTATATCAATTTTGATTATTTCAATCAATAAACCGATAGCCTACCTAGGTTCCTAATGGGAAATCACAACTTTTACACACTTCTTGAATAATATTGTCGTTACCAATTATCATTAATAAAATGTCATTATTGTCAAAATTCATAAAAAGTCTATTCGTCACGTTGCTATTACTTTGTATGAGAATAATTATTACTAATGAAATGATTCGTAGGTGTTAAATCTAGGCCACGCCAAACTAATGGAAATCGTCACATCGTTGTTTTGGTAGACTACTACTGTCTGTTACCATGTAAACCAGATCGCCCTGTGACATTCTCAGCTCCCTCGGAAGTATAGATTATGGGAAATGAGGAAAATAGTAATATTGTTGTCATCTACGATCAATTATAATAGTGATTCTGTTCCTTTTTTTTTTTTTTTATCTTTTCATTATTAACTTATTTTGGCCATTATATAGTTAGATTCGAACAGTGTGTCCTTTTGGGGATATCGATACTTTAAATCGAGTTTACTGAACTCATAACACCGACAAATTTAAGATTAATATGAATCAGGGTCGACAGTATTTGACAGTCAAGCTGCATAGCTAACCACGGATGAAATGGCAGTGACGTGCAGCTCAGCCGAAATGTCCATGGTCTCATTAGGACTGGCCGCTGGTCTCAGGTGTTTGACGTAGTGGTGGTCATCCAGCAGGTGGAAGTACAGGTGGGTCTCGTGGTCAAGCTCCGCCACCACGTCATCGTCGTGCGGGTGGCATGTAACTGGAGAGATATACAGTGGAGATATAATGTATTTTAGAAATGCACATTAACGTTAACTGTTGTATTAATTTCATTGACATCTGAGAGCTTGCGCATTAGCGCTGGGATCTCTTACTATCGTATGTGCATTAGTGCATCGATGCTGAATGCACCCCAAGTAGTGCACAACATGCAGAGCTACAGTAGTTCTTACGATCGTAAGAAATCCCATCGCTAATGCGCAAGCTCTTAACTGTCAATGAAATTAAGAACTAACATAAGGCATCAGCATTAGTATGCAAGTACATTGGATGCTTATTTGTTAATAACTTAAGTAAATAAAGATTCTTCCATTCTGACATAAGGCATCAACATTATTATGCAAGTATATTGGATGCTCATTTGTTAATAACTTGAGCAAATAAAGATTCTTCTATTCTGGCAAAGACATATCAGTGCGGAGCTGGTGGGGGCTGCAACCCTAAGCCAAAAATCAAAATACTGGTAGACCTTTTGAAATTTGGGGTGGCTATGGTTTTGCAAGAAAGATGGGCAGCAGAAGAAAGATGCACAATCAAGAAGGATGGGTTAGCACATTGTCTAGGCCCCCAGATACCTTGATTGAACAGTTTTATAAAAGGAAGTGAAATACGCTACAGAGACTATTCAGATCGTGCTTTAAAGTCTAATCATCACAATTATCGTGATTTTTATGCAAAGAACAGACATTTAATTTTAAGTCTATATTTTATATTCAATAATTTATGATTATTAAAATCAAATAACAGGACTTAAGTGATATATTAAATGTTGAGAACAGGTTTTGTTGTTTTTTTGGTGGTTTTTTTTTTGTGTGGAGAAGGGCCGGGGGTGAAGACTGGGATAGCTGACAAAAATGTCAACGAAATCGCCCATATACAAAAAAAATGAAATACTTATCTCTTGAAAGGCTATTAGATTTTTCAAAGAACATTTACATAGTCATGATGTGATTTCCCTCGGAAATGAAAGTATCTGACATTTTAGATGGCTTGCAAAATGTATCAGTTTGCTCATGACCCGAGGTAAGTTGACACATCAACTTTTACGCCATCAAAATCAAATTTAAACATGCAAATTCGATACAAGAAAATAGATTATTGACGCCTAAAATTCAGTATACTCGAAACAAATACGGACAATGAATAGGCCTAAATATAAAGTAAACTGAACATTAAGTTGCTTTCACGATGACCATTGATGCCCATTGTTGGAAACATATATTGAAACCAGGAAGTCATTTTGACTCATCTTATTTACATTGTTTACACTACTCCTTTGGCAGAGCCCAGACGTGCTCTGCTATCAGTCAAAATAGTATTGAGATAAATGCTACTATAAGTATAATATAATGGTACTGGTGAAAGGTAAACTATACGTTTCAACCAGATCTAAATGTTTGTGTCCAACGTGCCACGCCCTCAGCTCACAGGGATTCGAGTCAGCTGCGCCGAAGCAGCATGATTAATAACTTAAGTACATAGATCACAACGATAATTACTAAGAACGCTTCTAGCTTCGCATTATTAAGTTATAAAAAGATAGAAAAAAAATATGTAGTAAGCGAAAGAAGACACAAGTTAATATTAATAGAAATGTAAAATAACTTGCAGCTGGTGAAAAAGATTTTCATTAACAGCTGTGGCAAATTGCGATAAAATAAAATTGAGGTAAAGTGTTTAAATGATCGGCGTCTTGTGTAGAGTGGTTATATTCTTCATAAAAATAATTAAAGATATTCCCAATCATTAGTTTTTATGTATGTGTCAACCTTCCAGTTTGCCCCGGTCAGGGCAATGACCTGCCAATAATAGAGCGTCTTCAGTAGTATCCCCACTTTCCCTATAACTGTTAAAGAAATGGGGAATATTTCAAGAAACAGTGACCTCTGAATTGGACATAATCGTATTTGTCCAAAAAAAAAAATAGTAAATTTATCAACGTAATTATCTTACCCACACATATCAAACTAATTGAATAAACCACTAGTAACATGGCGGAAAATTCGAACACAGTGAGGATGTCAACGAACACAACCAAGCGCCCGCGGACAAGAAATCGGTTGTTTACTCCTTCTTTGGGAGCACAAGTAAATTTAAACAGGTTCGAGAGATTGTTTTCTCTGTTCACCGTTTCCCGCTTTGCCCCACTCTTTCCTTCGCACCCTCCCAGCCTCTTTTCCCTTTTCATTACACAACCAACCCAGTTTCTGCGCCCAGCCCCTTCAAATACAATCGGTTTATTTTATTTTTTTGCTCTTCCTATCCCACAGAATTACCAGGAATTTTTGCTCATTAGACTGTTGTTTTTTTTCTTTAATATTTTAATATTAAAGATGAATGAGTGGGAATTTACTCGTGTAAATTCATCCCTTTTTAACTTCCGTCGCTGGATTTTTTTTTTAAATTTTAACTTACTTAGCACACAGATGGGTGGATAGATGAGTGAGTGAGTGAGTGAGTGAGTGAGTGAGTGAGTGAGTGAGTGAGTGAGTGAGTGCATGAAAAAAGTATCTCTCCTGATCTTCTCAGTTTCTGATATCAACCATGTCATTCGTTCAGGTTAAAACGAATTTTAAGAGGTTGTAATGCAGATAATATGGTCTGCAACAAGTTATCACCATAAGTCTAGATCTATCTGGAGTTGGTTTTTTGTTGGTTTTTTTTTTTTGCGAAATAGAACAATAATGTGATAAATGGTGCATATTTCTCTGTTTAAGATGATCGTTTTAGAATTCTTGATTTTACTAAGGTCTCTCAGCTATCTTGATGTATGATCTTAGGCAGACTTATCTGGGTTTTCTATCTAGATGTAAAATTACTTCATTCTACCTCATAGCCTCTGATAGTTCCTCTGCGTCAAGATGTTAAAGCGAATAAGCTTATGAGGGGTTGGAGAAAATAGTAATCTCTAATTTAACAAAAAATTCCTTTATCCATTAAAATGGTGAAGTCTTAAACTACTTAAAGGCCTTCATGTGGCGTGGTTTCCTCCTACGTAGAGTATAAATTTGACATTTCGCTTGTCTCTGTCCTTCAAGTTTTTGGGATACGCCTTTGATGTAAGGCAGATCATAACAGAGTTTTAGAAAACTATGACCCGGTGGTGGCATTAGTTCAGAGGCGATGACGAGTCTCAGCGTTTGAACAAAAGCCCAAAGCTAACACGACTGACCGGAAACCGTCTAAGACAAATAGTGACGTGGTTTCTTGGATTGTTTGCACAGCGTGATGGAGGACCTCTGAAATTTAGAAAACAGAGCAACGAAAAAGTAGGAGAGTGCTTTATTTTTTCATCAGAAAGAAAGCACGGAGACAGCCAGACAGCTGCGAATTGTGCATGAACAGAATATACCTCTAAGTGTGAGAAGATGTGCTTTTGTAATTTGAAGTTATAACAAATGTCTGCTTTCAGGGCGCTAACTAGCAGCCTCCGCAATGGGATAGAGGGCCAGNAGGAGGGAAACATGATGAAGAGATAAGAGTAGGGGGCGCCCAAGCGATGGTTTTGCTGGTGTGGGGGAGAGGACAGAAAATGTTACGGCCCTACTCACTGTGTTGAGACCATGAGTGATGATGTCCATATCTATGAATGTCTTCTTTTATTGTAATTTTATCATGTGGGTTTGCTATGGATATACAGTATTTAAAATCTCAAAGAAAAACTATTTTTCAGTGTGTCGTCTGCCGTCCTCATATATTTATCTACACAAAAGCCAAGTTTGGGTTTTAGAATATACTACTGAGGTGTTTTTTTATTTTGTTTTGTTTTCCTCAGTTACATGAAAACCCAGTGAACAAGGTGCTGGCACTGGCCCATTTCTTAGAGACTGCAAATTTTTAAGTTTTGGGTATGAACTATGCTAAATGGCTAATTTTTATTTTGTGTGTATGTGTGTTCTGATAAAGTCATTGATAGTTAGTGTGACCTTGCACATCTGAAGTCCAGTTTGCTATATTTCTCTTAATGATATGATGTTGAAAATTTTTTATTTCATAATTTTTTTAATTGGGTTTGGGTGTTTCTTTAAGATACCAAATAGCTTGCTGACAACTACATCTAGTTTTCGGTTTGTTTTTTTTCCCCCAAGAATTTGAAACACCTTCCAGAAAAAAAATTGTGATGTATATTATAGATGTTTTTATCATTTCTTTTTTGGTGTTGGTTTTTGGTTCAGAAAATGTGTATAGTATAAATGTTATTTCTTTGTGCTTTGAGTTTGTATTTTGCAAAAGACAATTTGTGTATTGTATAGTTTAGCATATTCTTGAATTCCACAGCTGGCATTGATGAATGACCCAGATCTGCTGATTGGTATTGTTGGCTTTGAGGACTCAAAAAACAAGTGTTAAGTATTTTACTACTACAACTCTTTCATATCAAACCTAATTCTTTTTTCATTGTTTGCCGCGTTGACTTGGAGTGCCAAACCCAAGGGATCCAGGTTCAGTGTTTGAAACAAATTTGTTTTAAAATTGAAGTTTAGGCATAGGCATCAAGGGTTACTCAGATAGTTTTGTAATGCTTCAGGTATCTTGTTTTCACCAGTCTCATGGGTCAAACTGAGAGTGAGAGTGAAACATTCAATAGCTGGACATGACCTCTAGGAAGAAGTAAAGAAATTGTCCTTCCTATCACTTCCATTTTACTTTCAACAACAGCATTACAACATTCGCCCTGTGGCTGACTCCTCTTTCTCCTTTTCCCTTTCCTTTCTCTCCACATATTCCCATTCATACCAGTTTACACCTAATGAACAGTACTCCAACCCCCTCCTTCTTCTCGCAACTAGAAACTTCACAAGGCATAGTTATTTCACCTCTAAGATCACATCCCTATTGCTTCATAGCCTCAAAACTAGTGTCATGTTCAAGACTTGGTAACAAGAAATTGAAAGTCAGCAGCAAATTTCAAAGTTTGGCAAGAGTGCTGCAAAGTTTCGTGATTAACATTTATATAATGGTAATTCTGAATAACAGCAAGGGCACAAGGTTGCACATTAGGTTGCGGGTTGCTGGAGCACTAGACAGATGGGGACACTAGAATGGATTACTCATTAAGAACGGAGATACATCGGCTCAAAAGCTTACTGTTAAATTTACTAGAAGTGTCAATAGATATGTTCGTATCTACAACGGCACATTGTATTTTCAGTACTGCTATTTCTTTTGTAATTAAGCAATTAAACTCTTTTACATTATATTTTAATCATATCCCTTTCAGTTATGTGCCATGTTGGTGGCCCCACATACCAAACAGTGAGAAAGAAGAAGCTGCTTCAGCTTTTGTGAAATATTCTAGGTATGTACAGAATTGTGGAGAACTCAAATACTATCTCACCTTGTTTTGTAATGTGTAATCACACTTGTCATTCCATATTTTACGAACAGTTACATTATGGAGTGGCACCTATTAGTTTTTTGCCCACATTTTTCACTGTTCAGTAGCCTTGTCAAAATTTATGACATAGATTTGACTTGTTTCATGTCCTTTTTGAAACATACTTGAGAGCTCTTAGTATACATCTGTATGATGAGTGATAAAGCTGTTCCATGGTGTGAAATGGCAGGTTTGGGTAAAATATAAAAGATTAAAATTTCTAAGCTCTAGTAATATTTAAAGTACTGCTTGTCTTACCACATATGTATGGACTTCTCAGTGTCTTAATATGTCTCATACATTTGTATTCATGGACAGACGCACAGACATGCCAGTGGTTCAAGCCAGTGGATCAGCTAATATGGCTGGACAGAACAGCTGGATGGCTATGTGTTCATCACAAACCAGGATGAGAACATCAAAACAAAGAACATCACACAGAAAATCTCATTTGACAGTAAGTGCAGCATAACTGCATAAATTAGGTGTTCAGTCTTTTATCCCATTTCCTGTTTTGTTCAGGGTTGTTTTTTTTTTCGACAAATTTTATGACATTGCTGTACACAACAACTGAATTCTCAATAGGTGCCGGCTTTAGTGGCTTGTGAGACACCTAACAATTTATATGCAATATATTGATTGCATGATATGGCCTTAGCCTATTTTTCATGAAGAGACTAGACCAGGAAATTTCCAGGGCAGTTTGTGATGTGAGTATAACTCCATTCTTACTATCAGTATCAGAGATTGCAGTCCTCCATTTAAGATCAGAATTCTGATTCTGACTTCTTTTCCCCATATTGTGGACTTCCAGTTTCCAAAACTGCTGTTATGTCTGTCTATGGGGTGTTGGCAACAAACATAAACTTCAAATATCATAAGTCAGATGATAAAACTGTGTGCAGATGTGCTAGTCATATAAACTTCTGCAATATTCAAACTTTGAGAGATAAAATGTTATGTTGAATAATATGTAATCAGCATTCATCTGGGCCTAACCTGTTTTCATGATTCACTGTCTTTCTTTGACTTTCTTGGATGCAACCACGCTTGAGTGAAGACCTATAGCAACCCTTGGCAAAATTGTCCAAACTTTCTGAATCAAACTAAAACCATTGACCTCTCACTTTGGACAAAGAAACTGATACGTGATGGGAAAAATATATTTCTCAGCATTTTTTCACATACAGGAGCATCCCATCCAGAATTTGAGAGCGAAATTATGAACAGGCAGACTGTGATGAGCAGACAAACTGGCAGATGTCAGAAATAAATCTGAGTTGGATAAACAGTGAAATACTCTTTTCTTGTTCTTTAGATGATAAAATTGCAGTGGCATGCATGTCAATTTTCTCTACGTCCCAGCATACGCAGTATATTCTTGTCATAAATAACAGTCAAATACTGAGAGAAAGCTTCATCAATCAGTAGCTTAACACACTGTTCTGTTCTGTTCTGTTTTGATTGTGAAGTAACATCTTTTAGCATAGGAGAGGTTTATCACCATAAACTGTATCAGTGACTGCATGGCTCAGACCTAAGGCTCTAGTCATGTGCATATCATTAAGAAGAAAGCATAAAGCAGAGAAAACCTAGGAAAAGAAGAAAGCAACTATCCTAAGAAAAATGAAGTACCTTTTTCTGCCGTAGGTTTCCTGTTTAAACAGCTTCTTGCCCCCAACAGCACAAGTATTTTATTTTGTAACTAGGGCTCATCAGCATTAGGCATGTGTCTTCTTAAAGTAACTGGGACTTTGTGCTCGGAATACAAATCTATAGGAATTGCTTACGGGACTTGGTCTCATAATCCAATAAAGTCACATCAAATATTGGTGGTTTACCACTGCATTAACCCAATAAATTTGCATTAAAAAATGAGCTTGTTTTAAACAGTACCGATCATGAATTGGGAACTTGAACTTTCAAGATTAGCACAATAAATGCTGTTGTAATGTTTCCTAATTTTTTGTTTTTTTGGTGGGTCAATCACAGGTGTAGCAGCAATAATGGCATCAGGACGATGACTTCAGAGAGGATATATAACTGTGTATCAAATTATGTCATCGCTGTGTTTGGTGTCCTAAAATAAAGTCATTAATCACATTACCATGAGGCCTTTGAGTATCTGTTTGCATAAATGTACATTACTGTGCTCTACCTCTTTGAAACCAGGGACAGCTGATCAGTGGTTATGCATGTAGTCACAAGCCTTTCCAAATCCTAGCTAAGAATCTCAAAATTTTGTTGCTACCACTGCAAAATAGAATCAGCTGAACTAGAGTGGTTTGACAACTGATGTAGGGGTAAAGCTATTGTTACTGAGTTCAACTGTAATTAGGAGGTGTGCAAAAGTCTGGGCACTGGTTCTTCAGCTTCATTACAAGTTCTCACATGATTTTTCCCTTTAAATTCTTTACAGCAGCTCACGTTTTATGTAATCTACAACAACAAGAATTTAGGTAAAGTGCTATAACAAGAATTTAGGTAAAGTGCTATAATGTAAAGTGAACTCCACTTTTTCTGGACATCTGAAATGGAGCCAGTTACACAATCGTTGAAAAAGATGGGTGCCCTTTATAACACGATAACCAAGCATTTGAGATGCAATCTTCTGAAATCTTTGCTTGTGGTAGCTTATCTGCATGATGAATGAATAAATGAATATGTGAGGCAACAAAAGGACTCTCAGCATAGAAAAATAGAAGAAAACAATAACTGGTAACGAAAAGTAAAAAGTATCCTTTTAAGCTACAAAAGATTAAATTTACTAAACAATGCTCTGACTATTCTATAAATTTTCTGATCCCAACCATTGACTTCTTTGAATTCACTGAAAAAAATAATCTCTTACGTGGTTCTCATAGAACTTATTTTGTTTGGTGTCACAGTGAAGTGGAATGATAAAATAAACAAAGCCATTGGACCAGGTATCACTGGTCACGTAAGGATTACCATCCCCATTACAACAGGTTTGTGAAATAGTGTGAATGGACAACCGATGACAAGGAAATAGAGTGGTATTTTTATTATTTTTTTTTTAATTCCATACTACGCTGAATTTTCTACCTAAATCTGATTTTCAAGCGCTGACTTATGTTATATAAAATTCCCTTTTAATGGTTTTGATATACACACAAACACCGTTTCCAAGAGCCATCCAAACTAAAAAAAAAAAAAGCTAAAAATGATTGGATGACAGAGTCTGCTACGGGGCCTGAAGCACTCATGGCATTCAGACTTAAATGTAGGCACAAAGCCAACATTCTCTCATACACCTAGACATTGTAACAGATTCCTACACAGAACAGCAACAACATTTATTGAAAGTCAGTAAATACTGACAATAGAAATACATATGTACTCCAAAAATCTTTCAGAAATGTTGAAAATATGAGCAGGTGATCACAACAAAATGACAAAATGGTGAAATCCTCCAATTCAGAATGAAAGATCAGTAATATTACAAACCATCCCTCACATGCCCTGCTTTGAGCATCACATGAGTTTAATAGAGGATTCCAAGGGACTGCTGAACTATGCACAGATGGAGATACACTCACTATAAACAATGACAGACTTTGAATATTACAATGAGATCCCAAATCTTTCAGCTACATGATGTTCAATAGTTGCATTTCTTTGGATCACATTAGATCAGGAAGTTCTGCAGTAACAATTTCAGGACTATAGTACAAACAATATGATCAGTATCCTCATCATAGAAACATCAAAACCTCAGAAACTGAAACAAGACAGAGATTATGATAACATCCTTTCACTAACATGCGGTCATTACCACTTTAGACTACATTCAGATCAGATTCAAACACAGAATATACGTAAAACATGGCTTCCCAATGCCCTAGTGAACATATCCTCATGACCGCACCAGAAATGCTGAGACAATGTTATGCCGGCTTTAACATCACATCATCATTAATCTGGTGATGCCATCAAGGTCTATGCACAAAGACAATAAAAAAGCATGCTTTTGGTTCTTTGTGTTTTGTTCCTGATCTAAAAGAGAAGGACCGGTGAAAATGAAGTGGCACCAAATACAGTAAGCAACAAATATCAAGATCTGCTAGTGAAATTTTAAACCTGTCCTTAATGTGTATCCAAAACAACAGTCTGATGTACATGTTGCAAAAACTAATGGGTATTACAGAAATCAGTCTTTATTAGATATACTGTGGTTCAAAGCCTCTGATGAAAAATTATTCTTCCTGCTGATGACCATGAAGGTGTGCAGTTAAAGCAAGACATAATGATGCTGTTTTGAACTTAAAAAAGGGTGGGTTTGGGAGCAGCATATGGCACTGGTAAAGAAACTATCAACACAACATCATATGTCCAGTTGATTAAACTAGATAAAGTTCAGCATGGAGGAGTGGTCAGTAATGAACTTGCATGGACACGAGAAACTGACTAATAACAGAACTGAAGCGGACTGGTGACCCTGTATTTCATTCATGTTAATGTATAATGCTGTACTCCATAAATTAGGCCATATGAAGCAAATTTTGGCATAAGCTTGTTCAAAACTGTAGGCTGATTCTAATAGCAATATCACACAAAAACTTTTTTAAGTATGGACAGATTTTATGAGGAACAGAACCTCAATGTTTACAATCCTGTTTCTTTCAAACTTTATCCATGTGGAATACAAGATTTTACTGTATGTCAGCTGTGTGTCATATGCTTGGCTTTGATACAGAAATGACCACCTTAAGTTATTAACAATACTTAAATAATAAAGAGTTAAAAAGGCAACGGTTGTGCGAAATTGAGACAGAAAAGTTTCCACTCTTTTTACAAGTATGTCTTTTCAAGTTTCCAAATATGAAGGGAAAAGATGTAGGGCACATGAATATTTACATCACAACCTGTCAAAAAATTCAAAGTTTCAAATTCATATAGATGCATCTGAAACATTTTACTCAGAAAATGCAAACAGTAGAGAAGATGCATCCAGAACAATGTTGTGCTAACTCCACTGCCGTATGATTACAGGTTCAACACTGCAGGTTTCTTTAAGTGATCAAGGAGCTGAACAGCAGGCATGATGTGTACTGGACTACTAGGATGGTTAACGGGAGCTATAATGCAATCACCAAATGCAATCTTATAAACACGTTTCACATAAGAAGACAGCTAAATTCTCAAGTGCTTATTGAGTCTCTTTAAAAGAAGTTTGGACTGCATCTATACAGACCATTACTATTAACACCATACATAAACTGGAATGTCCAGAAGGGCTGGTGAAGGGTTTCCACCAAAATAGCTCTTGCATCTTCGTGATCGATATATGCCCAATTTTTATCTCCCAGCAAAATATCTCTGTGAAACTGCAAATGCCTTCATTAGAATGTGGAACAATAATTCTATTGTAGCAAAGGGGTGTATTCAAAGACAATCATTCAATTGTTCAAAAAAACACTTTTGAAAAAGATAACCCTTTTTAGTTGAATAGCCTTGCTACATATCCACTAAAAACCTAACATAATTGTTGTCAATTTGTCCAAAACATGTGATGGCAAATCTTTTTCTGTATACTTGAGACTGGAAGGCATGGAAAACTTGCTTTCATGATTTCATTAGTTACCAGTGACTTATTAATAGTAACAAAACTTTACAACATTATCAGCCCCTAGGAATCATTTCATCTTCCTTGACATTCTCTTGATGGAAGTTTTTAGCGTCAATGTCCATATTTAGTTACAAAAATCTCTGTGGGTGTTAGTTCTACTACTTGAAACCCATTCTTCATAGATTTCTCTGGATCATTATTTTCAGTATCCATTTTTCTTACCCCTATGGTCTGGGCCTCACTGGTAAAAAGCGGATGAAGTTGTAAAAATGATACCTGGTCCCTAATCATGCTTTTTCAAAATTATATCCTCTGAATATTGCTACAAATACTGTGTATGACTGAAATTCCATAATTCATAATCCAGAGGTGTGACTTTTGTTCTAAGATATGCCTGAAACTCCACAGATCTGCAAACTCTGCCAGGTATGTCTTACATAGTGGTTTCCCTGTCCTAAATGTGAGTTAAACTATGAAGAATGTAGAACATCCTACAAAACACCTCTGTTGCTAGAGAAGGTTGACACAGTTTTTACATCACAGCGTCTGACCTGGCACCACATTTCCTCTAGCCAGATCTCATATTTACTAGCAAACTCTGGGATGTAAATGAATCTGGTAAAAAAGAAAACTAGGAGCACTCCAATAAAGCACAGCAAGAAAAAAGTGGAAAAGGACAAAAATTCAGAACAGCAAAAAACCATTTAAGCCTAGAAATAAAGAAAAATCCTATAGATTTTTTTTTTAATAAATGTACTACAGGACAACAATAATCGTGAAAAACATACTGAAAGTGCTGTAAGTGATGGCATGATGTCATAAACCTGAGGCAAATTTACACTAGATAGGCAAATCTGCATATTACAAATAAGAGACTGTAAAAGAACTTCCACCAGAATCCTGAACCACTCAACAGCTATAATAAGCATAACAGTTTACAGGTACATGCTCCAGAACCCAAGCCTCTTTTCACAAGGTGTTCTTACACACGTTTTACTACATTTCCAAGAAACATGAGATGCAGAGTAGAACATTCTGCTAAGCCCCCACTTAAACACAACATTCAACTCCATAAAATGAACTAGTATCAGTGATAAGGAAGATTGTTAAAATCAGGTATCTCATGTAAAGGCAGAAGCAATACAAAAAAACAGTGGTCATAATTTCACATATCTTTTAGAAAAAAAATTTAAACCACTGTTCTACCTAATGACAAATATGACAGGGCTTGAGTGTGGAACTATTATGGAAAAATTCCCAAAAATGATGATCTGAAGAAGCTTTTTACAACAGACTTAAGTCTAATCTCTGAAATGTAAAGCAAAATTACACTGCTTCTGTGGCACAGTATTTATCGAGAAAGCACCTACTACTCTTCACTGTTCAACTTCAGTCTTGTAAACTAGGTGCAAAGTAACCTCCGATTATCACAAAATGCTGTCACTGACCCTCTTTCTGCTATGCAAAGCTGTTGAAATGAATTACAGGTGTGACAGAAAGTGTTGAAAATAATGAATTAATTAAAACTATATTCATTAAACTGAAGAAGAATATAGAAAAAAAATACAAACTCAATCCATCCGCATTTGATAATATATGTATTCTTACTATGTACATGCCACTCACTGCAGACAATTCTTATTTCTCACTTACATGAGACTCACATTCCACCCCCTTAATTATAATAATGAATATGAGAATATACCTTGCCACCCGCTGACACATAGAGTTTGATAAAGACAGCGAAAAATGATAAACTTGAACCAGTCAATGATAACTGATGAAATCAATTACTTTTTTTCACTTACTCTTGTCAGCCTGACACTAAATAATCTGCCACACAAAATTCTGGATTCACTGACAGGCTGCTAAAATCGTGATGAAATTTTAAGATTTTCCTTTCTGCCTAAAGGTATGAGACTATGCATTTCACTTCTTAACAAATATAGCTTGGGCCTTGGTTTTCTCATATGTAGAGCCTCTCCCCTTACTTACATACCAGTTGCAAAAAAATGCCATGAGCTCCTAAATCCCATGTTGGTCATATGACCCATCTATGTCTAATCTGAAGCTGTAACAAGAACAATATTTTTCTTGCAATCATTATTTTTTCCTTTCTGGCTTGAACAATGCCACTCCAATCAACATGCCACTAGGAACTTTCTCAGCTTCTTTTTTCTACAGAGGTGATTGCTTCACCCTACAAGTTTACGTCAGATGATAGCCAATAATTGGCACATTATCTCCATGCCCCTTAACTCACAAGATGGTCCCAAGGCCAATCAAGATGTCTGTCTATAGCCTCCGATTTGCAAACTTTAAGGACCCATCTAAATACTACAAGTTTAAAACAGCACCTGTGAAATGACAGGCATTGCCTTTGCCTGTCGTCATCGAAACTGTTTTAATGCAAAGGCTGACTTGAAAAGTCACCCAACCTCTACATACTGTGTGACTTCCCTTGAGCATTTCACACCATTTAATATCAGCACACTAAGGTGTGATCATGTTCACTGCCATAACTTTTTTTTTTTTTGGCTTCACACATGTCACTTCATCCTACATGCCACTGAAAACTTTCTAAGCTTCTTTCTGCAGAGTCTACTGTTTCATGCTACAAAATTACATGAGATAATGTCCCGTAACACATTTCCTCCAAGGACCCTTAACTCACATAATCATCTTAAAGCCTATCTAAATGCCTGCTTAAGCTCTAACAAAAACAGCAATGTCACCCCTCTGACTTGCAAACACTGGGGACCCATCTAAGTACTACAGGTCTGAAACTTCACCTGTTAAAATGACAGGCATCACCTCTGCCTGTCTTCTTCAAATCTGTTTTTGAGCACATAATTGAGAAACCCACCATCTTTTATCTGTTGTGCTCACCTTAGCCCCAACTCCTCAGTCATTTTGTATCATTTATTGATATAAAGGGTGGCAGGAGCAAGCTAATGTGTGTCATCATATTCACCACAAACACCTTACTTTTTTTCTGTCTTGACACAATGCCACTCCATTCTAAATGCCACCAAGAACTCTCCCATTCTCACTATGAGTGATCTTCTCACACATTTCGGTCTGATAAAGTGCCCATTTTTCTTTTAGTTTTCACTGAGAATACTCTCAGCCTCATGTGTTCCAAAACACCTATTTCTACCTGTGCAGGTTCATGCATTTTCATTCCAAATAATTGCATCAAACTGTCACAGCTCCATACTCTGATACAGCAAGATTCTACCCTTGCTTTGCAGTCCTGCTTTTATCATTTCAGCATGATAATGTGTCCATGGCAACATTCTCTGTTTTCTCTGTTTTCAATTCGCCCTCGTAAATTTTCTCTCCATCCTGACATAATGTCACTCTATTGTAAATGCCACTGAGAATCTTCTTGGTCTCACCATGTGTGATCCGCTCTAACATATCATCCTGATAAGAAGTCCATCTAGTTTCTCCTGAAATTGCTCTCAGCCTCTGTCTTTCAGAAAAAAAACCCACTTATCTCTACCTATGCAGGTTCACGCATTTTCATCCCAAAAAATTGCAGCAAACTGCCACGGTCCCATACTCTAATATAGCAAGGCTGGACCCTTGCTCTTCAGTAATGCCTCTATCACTTCAGCACGCTAACGTGTCCATGACAACACTCTTAGTGTTCTCTGTTCAAAATCAGGATCATATTTTTTTTTTTTTTTCTGTCTTGACACAATGCCACTCCATTCTAAATGTCACTGACAACTTTCTCAACCTCATTTTGTGTGATTCTCTCACACATTTCAGCCTGATAAGTGTCCATTCTACTCTAGTTTCATTGAAAATGTTCTCAGTCTCCCATATTCCAAGACATCTATTTTTACCTGTACAGGTTCATGCATTTTCAGCAAATTGCCACAGCCCCATTCTCTAACAGGGCAAGACTCTACCCTTGCTCTTCAGTACTGCCTCTATCACCTAAGCATGAGAATGTGCCCATGACAACACTCTAGGTGTTCTCTATTCCCATTTAACGCTTGAATTTGTGAAGGTTCATGCTTTTTCCCATAAACAACTGCCACATCCCAATTTCTAGATAATGCATGACCCTGTCACCTGGCCCTCCCCTTTAGCCAGCTAGGAGGATGATGAGACACCCTCAGTTTCTCTCATCTCTATCTGAAACCCTCTTCCACTTACACAACAGTGTGCAATGCTATCCTGAGATACCCTCATCCACCTCTCTAAAATCTTCACATAGTTCCAACAAACAGAGTACTAACAATCCTATGTTTACATAAAGCAGAAGCTCACAAGTTTGAATTCCAAGAGACCAGTTTATACCTAAAGTTTGTGAAGTTTTGGGAGTTAATTAGTGAAAGAGAAATATAAAACAAGGGACTTGGAACAAAAAGGTTTCAAAAGGTAGATGAATTTTCCAAGGACATAAGGTTAACACTGCAAGATCCCACTGCATATTTTTGTCTTCCTACCAGATGAACAAAAAGGGATCCAGTGGTTACAAAAATAAATTCTTTGAAATATTTCACTGTGTACACCAGTGCTTTATTGGGGGCTCTGCATTCATAGACTGCCATAGTAAAGTGACACAGTTTGAAATTCCTCCAGAAAAACATCAACTCTGTGCTTGACCGTAATTCCACAGGACATGGAATAAGTTGCATTATGAAGTTGTGATTATCCAGTGCCTGTTTTTTTTTTTTTTTTTTTTTTAAATACAGGCTCTGTTTCAGTTAGCAAACAAACGTTTTGACAAAACAGAAAATGAGGTAGAATCCAATTAAGCAGAGGTGATCATGATTATTTCATCCCATACGTTTATGATTGATAATAAATCTGATACTTCAAACAAAGAAAATCAATCCAAAAGTTTGTCAGATTTTTTCCTTTTTAACAGAAAAAGTCAAGTAACTGCCACCCTTTGACAGGCCTTGCTTTCATATATTTTTTTCGGCTGAAGTTCACTAGCTGTAATAATATTCTGCACCATTCAATACAGCCATCATCCTTAATACACTGACTTTTTATTTTCAAATCTCTCATAAATTATGCAATTTAACTGGCTATTCTAAAAGAGAAGAGCAGTAAGAAGATGAGGTAAATGCAAAAATTGTCTACTACAAAACAGCAGCAACATAGCCAAAAATTCATAAAGACATCACACTGACAATAAAATAAAATACAGGACAAATGGAGAGTTATGGACCAATTTCTATGCCCCGGGCCCTGACGGGGGAACCCTACCAGTGGCTCCCACCAACCACCCACTGCCACAGAAAAGAGAGAAAAGTGGTTTGTAATTTAATTTGTAATTTAAAAGCCACATTTCCTACTGAAAAAGCCGAGATCACAGACTTTGAAATGCTTAGATCAGTTAGTACTGTGCGATCATATTCTATATCATGAAATATAATGTGCCAAACATTTTTCATGCCAGATTATCTTTTACTGCCTTGTGGACCAAAATGTAGGTACAAGAGCTCGGCCTTTACTGCAACCTTGTCATGTAGCTGCCACCTATTTCAATAAATGCATAGCAGAGTCTAAAGTTTGCAGTTTCCTGAATGTTAGGTGAATATATGACCAAAGCTCGAGGAGCCTAGAAAGACTGCCTTATATGGACCATGCTGAAGACCATCAAGTGTGGACACAAATGTCTTGGTGATAGATTTTGGTCCTGGTGTGAAATGTTTGCATTTACTTTTAACAGCTTTCATCAGCTTAGTTCCTAGGTAAAAATACCAGCTGGAAACAGCAAGTTACTATGATTCGTCCATGATCTGCTGCAAACATCAAACCATCCTGAACAGAACTTCAGACATACAGCTCTTTATTCTTGATGTCTAAAAACGTACATCTTATCTCTATCATCAGTGTCTGGCATGGTCTAAAACAATTTCTGTACATGTAAAGTAAAAAATTGTAGTACTAGTATGTACACAGTGAGTATACAAAATGTTTAAGTATTCACCTTGTTGTAATGTATGTTCTCAGCCTGTTGTAATGCATTTTACTGACTCCTTGTCACAAAAATTTGTTCTCTGCCTTTATTTGCTGCAGCTTAATTGTATTGTCCGTAGTGAATGGACACAGTTAGCCAAAAAGTCTGTAAGGCTGTAATAATGCTGATGTGTCATAAAATCTAACATGGACAAATAAACCTATTCTGCTCCTACCGAAAAACTGGTAGATTTCTCCTTGGATATTTTTCGCAGTATTTGAAGGGCATCCTAACGAAGAGTCAAGCCTCATGTCTGATATACACATACTGGTCTTGAACAGGGATATTAAAAAAACCACATAAATAAAAGCTATCATAATCTGCTACTAACATTAAAAATGGTCTACTGGCTTCAATGAATCTTAATGTAGAAGAAAATTCTGCTAACTTCAAGGAAAATTGGTCGCGACAATTCACTGCAAATAAAATTTCAATCTCCAGAAAATGAAAAAAGAGAAAAATGGAAAAAGAGAAAAATGGAAAAAGGAAAAATGGAAAAGGGAAAAAACTGAAAATTTTACAATAATTTACAAATTACTCTGTGTGCATGGGAAAGCATTCGTGTCAAAATACTGTTCAGTTTGGAACTTCATATCCTACAACTCTCATCTCATACTTTAAATGAAATTTAACTGCAAACTATAATCCTGCTCACAGAGCCGAGATGTCCATTATATTGAACATCTCTCCAAACTTAATGCAATGCTACCAAGACGGTCCAAACTTGTGCATGTTATTTCAGCTATAAAATAAAAGCATGGTCAGGACTCAACACCATAAAAAAAAAAAAAAAAATCAAATGAGTGATTCCCTGTGTCTGGTGTTCCTTAAAGTTTATGGGTCACCAAGCCACAGTCATGCCCTGCTGACCATGTCAAGACTTCCCTCTAGGGACTTCTTTAATAACTGCACGTGCCAGTGGGGGCTGAGATTCCTGCACAGAATAACACCATAAACATGAAAACATAGCTGTACAAGACTTGACTGGACAACAGAAAACATACAAGGAATACCGCCACTGATCACCTTTAGCTACAGAAAACCAAACCTAGCCAACCAGCTGAAATAAAATCATGCACATAGTTTGTATGGGATGTCTGTCCCTGACATTACAGATGATCAGAGGATTGGTTCACTAATTTTATATCACTGCAGGAGTCTGCTAATGTGAGGAAAAGCATAATGCACATACCTATGGGATACGCCTAAGTGCTGTCCACACAATGCTGAAGTACTAAAACTGTCCAAATCTGTACATGACATTTCAACTTTTAAAAAAAAAAGCATGGCCAAGTTTAACATCCAAAATAAAAAAAAAAAAAACTGCTCAAAGGAAAAAAGACTGGATGGATCCTTCCGCCTGGTGTTCCTTAAAGTTTATGAGTCACCAAGCCACAGTCAAGCCCTGCTGACCATGTCAAGGCTTCCCTCTAGGGACTTTCTTAATAACTGCAAGTGTCAGTGGAGGCTGAGATTCCTGCATGGAACAACACCACAAACATGGAAACGTAGATACAAGACTTGACTCGACAACAGAAAACATACAAGGAATACCGCCATTGATCACCTTTAGCTACAGAAAACCAGACCTAGCCAGCCAGTTGAAACAAAATCGTGCACACAATCTGGGAAGTTTATCAATAAATGTCTTTAGTTGCTTATTCATTAAATATGAACGTCACACAGCCAATTCAGATTCAGCCCTAATTTCATTATGATGATGATAAGCTCACAAGAAGAAAATAAAGTGACAAAAACACAAGTGTCCCCACCAGTTGAGGTAAAGCTTAAATCTCAGAAATTTGACTCCTTAATATTGTGCTTGTCTTTTAATCCATTAAAACCACAGTGCACCACTGACTGCTGATCTCTGCAAGTTCTGATGCGAAGCATAATTATGTCATTATAAATGCTTGAAAACTGACCACCACTAATTCACGCATATGTGTATGGTCATTACAGAATGTCCAGAAAACGCACTTCCTCTCTGCTAACATTATAGGCTGCAGGTGTGCCAACCAGTTCAGCTGTTCCTTGATGCCGGGTACCCAGTGATGCTCAACTGTTTCACTATTTCATTCCCAGAAATGCTGTCTCAAGACTGCCAGTAAAGGGAGACAAATAGTGACATCACTTTTTGGTCTCTGTGGCTATCAACTTTGAGAACATTCACAGCTAATTTTCTACCCGCAAAAACAGATATATGGCAAAAGGGATGGACTCATCCATAGGGTGCATAATGGTTAGGGTTAGTAGGGAAGAAATAAGTTCCAATACACCCTTGAAAGAGTCTTAGGTTTTGCCAAATATATCACATCTGTGAACAAATGAAAATGTGAATGCAGTGATGCACTGGAGTCAAAGCTTATCTTGTTTTATCATTTGAAATGGCCTGGAAGCCCAAATTCACCCCACTCTGGTACAACTATGCCTTGCTAATTTCCTCTCTGCTGTAAGGCTGTTTCAGAAATTCCATATCAAGATCTTATCCTACAGATCCACACCTTGCAGAATCTGTGGATCCATTTTCAAAGGCCTCACTACGTGTTTTCGAAGCCTGAATGCAGGTAATCTCCAGCAAAAGCAAAGCAACCAAGAGTGGTAATTTTGGTCATGACCTTATAAGGGAGGATGTCTAGAAACTGATATTAAATCTGGTAAGGGAACCTTGTGTGCTCTGGAATGAAGACAAAAATTTATCTACAAAAACATTATATTTTCCAACAAAACTTTCAAAGGAAAATTTCTCCAGCAAAAATTTGCAGAAACTCCTTAAAATCATCAGATGTTAAAAAGGATTTTCAAAAAATCTTGACTGTTTATAGACCATGGGATTACCTACATGAGCAGAAAAAACTTGAGCCTGAATCTTGTAATGTAAAAAATGCAAAGTTCATGAATGTGGTCATCCCCCAATAAAAAGCAATGCAGTGATCTGTCAAAATAACTTCATACCGGTATGTTAAAACCTAAAAAAACTCTGCAAAAACCTCAAGCAGGCAAAGGGATGAGACGTGAAAATAAAGTAAAATGTATTTACAGACACTTAGCGAAAAAGGTAAAATATTCATGCAAAATGAGATATCTACGCAATTGCATATTTACTGAAATACTATTTACATTTGCTGAAATCAGACATTTAATCTTTGCCAATATTTTTGCAGATACTGCAAATATTGCAGCAAAGTACTTCAAGTGTGTGATGTCTGTTTTGTTTGCAATCCTAGCTTATTGGTTTATTGCCTGCACCGTGACAAGCATGGACAAGGCCTCAGAGATTTAGGTGTTTGGGAGCTGCAACAAGAAGCCCCGAATGGAGGTAGCCTATTTTCAGATCCAGACTGACTCTATAAACTGAAGGGGTGTCCACTGTGCATTACATGAAATCTTCCAAATGTTGCATGGACAGACTTTGAATCACTATCCTTTCATTCCTAAATCAGGCAGGATCATCTCTAGAAAAACTAAGCTTTGGCCTGTTTTGAAGTCACCTGAGCTCAGACAAGACAAAATGAGAAGACAAATCTGGCTGAAACCATACTGATATAGTAGAAGATCATGACTGTACTGTGTAATACTGTTACTCTGTAAGCTTAGTCAGTGACATCAGCAGGAAATGTGGCACATGAAATAAAAACCTTTAAAAAAAAACATTACTCAGTCAAATCTACTTTCTAACAACATGATGCCAGTAAAATGCCACAATCTCATTTCAAACAGAATCTCTGTGAATCTGATACTTTAAACATGAAAGGCAAGAGAATATACCATAAACTGACAGACTGGAAAGAAAAAAAAAGGGGGCTATGATTGCTGCTGTAGTAGACATGGAATCTTGATGAATCTCACATTTACATTATCAAAGGTGAAAAAATAAACTACAAACTGACAAACTGGAAAAAAAAAATGCATGACTGTGCTGTAGCAGTCAGGAACTCCCAGTTGAATTAGGCCAAACTGAGGAGAAGTCTAGCATCAAAATATCAGTGTAGCACTGGCATCAAACTTCCCATCCAATTTCATGATACATTAATGAAAGGAAACGTCTGGGTTTACCCTAAAGCCCTAGCATCCTCTCCCTAAACCTGCTTTGATACATAAAATCTCTTCATTTCTTAAAGACACTGCACATAGGTCACAAGCTGAATAATCATACAGATGTGGAGAAAGGGTGGCAGTTGCTTCACTTTACAACTGAAATACATACACACATTTACACTCATCATCTCTTCTCACTGCACATTTAATCCTGCACCCATATCCACATTTGAGGGTGCTTTACTGTGTGTATCAATCTGACATCTGGGTTCATATACAACCCCTACGCTATCACTGGCTTCCCATGTGAAATCCTACTCCTACCTATCATAAATCTGATCGCTGTATTTTTCTGGCTTCTAACACATTGTTCTCTCATCATTTTTTCTCTTTAATATCACTGTCCCTGTGACCGTCTCTAAGTTCCTGCATGTCTGAGGCTGGATACAAAAGATGAAGGCTTCAATGACTCTGTCTGACAGACACCCTGCAGGGCTTTCAAAGGCACAACCCTGCAGGGCTTGAGAGTTCATAATGAGCATCTTGAGATTTTGAAGATAATTTCAAAGGTGGCTGATGTGTGGATGAGGACATCCTGCCTCTGTCCACAACATCTTTTGTAATGCCAGATAGCAAACTCAGCTCAAAAAGCATTTGTCTGTAATGTTTTCCATTGTTATGTTGAAAGTTGTCTGCTTGGCTCCCAAGGATCATCCTGCACTGGCTGCCTCCATGGCCAGTATTGCTTGCTGAATGATGCTGATTCCTGCTGCTATCACTCTTCTGCTGGTTATCATCTAACTCAGCCATTGCTATCATCTGCCGCATACCCACTGACCTAACAAAAAGAAAGAATAAAACTTGAAATTAAGAGGGCAGGGCACTTCCACAATTAACGAAATTTTAATAACGTTAAGGGAAGATTCCTTGAAATGACAGCATCATCATCATGCTGTAATGCTTAAATTAAAGTTCCTAAACTGTCCACTATATACATTTTGCTCCAGCTTCAAATTTTTTTCAAATTTCTATGAAGGTTTGCATAAAGATATTACTTTAGGTTTTGATCAGTAAAAATGGTCACATCACAGACATAATTAACTGTATAGATTTCCGTGAGCATATTGGTTTACTCAATGAAAATGATAGCATATCTGATTTGATGTGACAAGAGCTTTCTTAATCCTTGCTTTTGACATACATTAAAAAAAAAATCTGGTCATATTTTTGTGATAACGTACTAACTTAGATTGACCTGTTGATGGTAAATTATTTCAAAATAAAGCCAAAAGTTGATACATGAACATATTCCACTAGAAATGTGACAAATCTGAAGCTGTGTGAGCAGACTGCAATTGTGGGAGGTCAACCCCATTTATTTGCAGCCACTCTTTTGTGCTTGGGTGATGTGACGTTCACACATACATGTATAGAAAACAATTTAAAATGATCAGTCTGCATTTTAAGCTGCAACACTGCAAGATGGCAACAAACCATAACCACCACGCAATGCTCCCTGCTGCTAATCTGATGCAAGTGTAACACTAAGAAAGATAGGAACCCAAATCCAAAGAGCAAATCTGTCTTGGAATCCATTCTCCCCTGACTGACAAGCAGTATAGCATTACAGAAAAGGGACACTTACAGTCATGGAACAAAAGTGCCTTGTAGTCACAATGAAATTCATTCAACAATTGCAAGTTAGAGGAATTCTTAAGAAATCATGAGATAAGAGCTTGTAGGTTCAGTCAATTTCATCTCTATCAGATAAAAGTTTGGGACTGACCACCATTATCTCATTAAAAGAGTAGCATCACTATAACTTGTTGATTGTTACCATTGTCACATATACTCTACGCTGTTGTTTGAGAAATAAAGATGTGTAAAAAAAAAAAAAGTTTGGAACTGATTGGATCACAACTGCAAAGATGTCAAACACAAGAGAAGGTATCCCTTTCATTCACATGAAAAACACATTCCATTTAAGACCTCAGGCCTTTTATATTCTGATGGCTTGGTACTTATATATACACCACTGTACTGTGTTGGCTACATGCATCAGAAAATTAAGAGATCGCAGGCTGATGATTTTACCTACTACAATATATTTCTGTAGCTAATTTACAATGATGCACACCAACAAATATTGGATTTCCTGAAATTCAGTTTTGTGAGGTTCAGCTGTATCTGATTTACACAATCCCAAGTTCAAACACGTCCTTAAGGGCTCCAGTTTGTAGATCAGGATTTAAGATAAAATGTACTTGAATTTGAAATGTTTGTTGTCGTGGCCTTCAAACACCTTCAAGAATAATTTCCAAACACAGCATTCCGCTTCAGCATTGAGAATTCATAACATGCAGTTCTTGCTTTGTGATTGTACAAATAAAGCATTTTATAGTTAACTGTGTTTGTTGAGAATCCTTACAAGTGTTACAAAAGTCCTTGAAATATTCTTAAGATGTCCTTAATTTTTGCCTTAGCAGCTCTATGTGAATTGGAACTGTTTAGTTATCATTTAGAAACTGATGAAAACATTTGAAAAATACTTCTACAGATTTCACAGCACAGAAAAAAAAAACAAAACAAAAAAACTCTCTGCATGTTTATGTAATCTCCCAACTGAAATGGCACACATATGTCAAACATTTTCTTACCTGTCCTTCCTATCTTCCTCAATGCAAGGTATGTGCAAACACTGACCCTTGAAATAATGGGGCTGACTCTCAAATCCTAACAGAGTTGGAATGTATCTGAAGTGTATTGGATGAGGAAATGTTGAAGAACCCACTGCCGACACAATCCTG
Source organism: Ellobium chinense (assembly GCA_033807755.1). Classification (NCBI taxonomy): domain Eukaryota; kingdom Metazoa; phylum Mollusca; class Gastropoda; order Ellobiida; family Ellobiidae; genus Ellobium; species Ellobium chinense. Next base: position 1,594,225 of record JAWQUT010000115.1, on the reverse strand, counting down.
CATATGGGTTCTAAGTAGTCATTGGTGTCTTTTTGCCTGAAAATATGGAAGCAAAAGGATATATTAACAAGAAAACAATGGAAAACCTAATAAACTATTAACATAGCAAAACCTGAAATAATATCTGAACTGGACTATACATAATGAAGCTGGTGGTTAAAAAAACCCAAAAACATTAGCACAAGCATAATTAACAACTTCGCTATGTAATGCCATCTTTGCAGAAGGATCAATTACTTCAGTTACTAAACGGTTTTTGCTTAATTTCATGACCTTTTTCACAGTAGATGTCAGCACTTATGTGGTATTCACACTATCCATATCCTTAAAATATCATGACCCCTCCCCCTCCACCCTTCCCCCTCCCCTAAGAAAAAAACAATCTAGGATTTATTAAATCTGAAATTCACTTCATGTGATGTAGCTTTGACGAACTATTTTCTCTCACATCAAAACAATTTTTAGAATAACATGCCTTTAAAACCTACAGTGCAGTAGTTTTGTGTGGTGTTTAAATGTGTTCAAGATGTCTTGCAGGTGTGTTGTGGATTATTCTATCACTGAGGTCTACAACATACATTCTATTCACCCCCACTTCACCAAGCCTGGATTTGCAATATCAGTGGCGGTACGTGGTTTGAATTTTATGTGGGGCTAAAGACAGTAAACTTATCTTCCTCGCAATTTCGGTATAGAGCAGCCTGTCATAATGTGGCAGTTTCATCGCATGATTCGCACTCCTTCCGCATCCGCCCCCATATTTTTGCAATTTATAAATCTTTGATCTTGAAAAGAGTTATAATTGCCAATCACAACATTTATAGATTCAAATTCAACTAGACCGCTACTAGAGTACATAGACGAAACAACTGAAACAAAAATATTCATACAGTGAAACTCGGATATAACGAGGTCGTCGTGACCAACCGTCGGTGCTCGTTAGAACCGATGGCTCGTTACACGCATGGTCCACTGAAAATCATGTAAAAACTGTCAGTAGTATCAGGGAGACCCATATACTGGATCTAACATGGCTAGACCGCTCGCTGTGGGTAAAGCGGAAGCGCCTTGTCTACCCAGGGGTCACCCAGGTAAACATGCCGGCATGCCACAAGTTTGCCACAAACCTGGGGGCTCCGCGGCATGGCCAAGTACTGCCATGTTTTAATATGTGGCAGGAGACGTCGCGGGCTGAGTGAGCAGTCTAGCCCTGTAAGTCTATGTGGAATTGTGGAGACCCTTTACTCAACAGGGTACTTAACTCTGCACTTCAAAATACTGTAATATCCCTGGTTGCTTCTTCGACTTCTTCGATTATTTTTAGTTTTGTTTCGAAGGACAGACATTTTCTCCTCCTCGATTCCATCACTGACAGGTGTAAACAAAGCAATGCAAATGTTGAGAGTCGAGAAACGAATGACTGACTGATCGTAATCACAGTTTCTGCGATTGTTAGTCTATGATTGAAATCAAAATTGCCTAGCGCAATGATTGGTCTAAACAACAGGCTTGGCCAATCATTAGCCGAGCATATCAATCCCATCTTCCTCCCGTCGCATGGTCACATCTCCACCGCATCCTTCCCTCCCCCACTTCTTGGCCTACTGCGCAACTAGTTTGTGCCGGTAATCCTACCGGTAAATTACATAAGCGAGACAGCGAGACTTGCCTATTGTTGGCATTTGTTACATAGCCTAAACGTTCGAGTTCCTCGCCGCTGAAAGTTTTATTGCGGACGAAAGGGTTGCGAGGGCTTAATTGCAGGTCGGTTACCTCGTTAGGGCCGCATTTAGCGGATTTTGTGTTCGTTATATGAAAGGCAAGTTTACTATTACAAAGAAGGGAAAAAAACGGGAATTTTCATTTTGCTCAGTACATGCGAGAACTCGTTTTATCCGTGCTTGTTATATTCGAGTTTCACTGTATTATAACTATCTAACTAACAACTAAAATGTAGGCCTGCTCCTAGTATTAGAGATTAAATTCACCGGCTTATTGTTTTATCTTTCAAGGAAACAATATCCAACTTGGCAACATTACCGTACAAAATTGTTTTACTTAATGGGACAGCATGTGTGTTCGTAATGTCGTTGATACTGAATATCGTGCTACAATATTTCGATACAAGGATGCACTGGATGAAACATAGAAAAAAACGCATATCTGATGTCTTTCAACTTTTCGCTTTTACAAGAGCCGTTAGGCTTCTCTCCCAAGAAGAGGTATAAGTGTACATGACCCGAACTGCTGACAGATTTCAAAACAAGCCGGGCTCATTGAAATTATTTATTGAACTATACTAAATCACACGGTAGATATTGGTAGCGCTCACCTTGCAAGCCTAATCTAGCGAGGGCAGGAAAAAGATCAGCCCCTATCAAGGAGATATTTGCAGGCTGAAAGTAGTTGCTTTCCCCTTAGGTGAAAGGTCAGCCTAAAGTCTTAGTGAGGATTTGGGGGCTGACAATTCTATAGCCCTCACCCTGGATCAAAGACCGCTCGTTCTGTTTTACAGCTTGAGCCGTCTTGTCGTTGGTTATAGCGTGTTTTTTTTTGTGTGTTTTGTTGCTTCTTGTTGTTTTGTTGTGTTTTTTTTTTGGTAATTAGTTTTTAAAATTTTCTGAGAATCGAGTGTGGGAAACAAAAATGGTGGAGCTTAGCCCCACTAGCCTCCAATGACGCACCACCACTGTGCAATATGCTGTGAGACTCATTAATAACTAACAATGCAAAGAAAATCTGTGTAGTCACTATACATCTAAAAAAATTTATGCATTTCACAANAGCGCAATGATTGGTCTAAACAACAGGCTTGGCCAATCATTAGCCGAGCATATCAATCCCATCTTCCTCCCGTCGCATGGTCACATCTCCACCGCATCCTTCCCTCCCCCACTTCTTGGCCTACTGCGCAACTAGTTTGTGCCGGTAATCCTACCGGTAAATTACATAAGCGAGACAGCGAGACTTGCCTATTGTTGGCATTTGTTACATAGCCTAAACGTTCGAGTTCCTCGCCGCTGAAAGTTTTATTGCGGACGAAAGGGTTGCGAGGGCTTAATTGCAGGTCGGTTACCTCGTTAGGGCCGCATTTAGCGGATTTTGTGTTCGTTATATGAAAGGCAAGTTTACTATTACAAAGATGGAAAAAAAACGGTGATTTTCATTTTGCTCAGTACATGCGAGAACTCGTTTTATCCGTGCTTGTTATATTCGAGTTTCACTGTATTATAACTATCTAACTAACAACTAAAATGTAGGCCTGCTCCTAGTATTAGAGATTAAATTCACCGGCTTATTGTTTTATCTTTCAAGGAAACAATATCCAACTTGGCAACATTACCGTACAAAATTGTTTTACTTAATGGGACAGCATGTGTGTTCTTAATGTCGTTGATACTGAATATCGTGCTACGATATTTCGATACAAGGATGCACTGGATGAAACATAGAAAAAAAACGCATACCTGATGTCTTTCAACTTTTCACTTTTACAAGAGCCGTTAGGCTTCTCTCCCAAGAAGAGATATAAGTGTACATGACCCTAACTGCTGACAGATTTCAAAACAAGCCGGGCTCATTGAAATTATTTATTGAACTATACTAAATCACACGGTAGATATTGGTATCGCTCACCTTGCAAGCCTAATCTAGCGAGGGTAGGAAAAAGATCAGCCCCTATCAAGGAGATATTTGCATGCTGAAAGTAGTAGTTGCTGTCCCCTTTGGTGAAAGGTCAGCCTAAAGTCTTAGTGAGGATTTGGAGGCTGACAATTCTATAGCCCTCACCCTGGATCAAAGACCGCTCGTTCTGTTTTACAGCTTGAGCCGTCTTGTCGTTGGTTATAGCGGGGTTTTTTTTGTGTGTTTTGTTGCTTCTTGTTGTTTTGTTGTGTTTTTTTTTTGGTAATTAGTTTTTAAAATTTTCTGAGAATCGAGTGTGGGAAACAAAAATGGTGGAGCTTAGCCCCACTAGCCTCCAATGACGCACCACCACTGTGCAATATGCTGTGAGACTCATTAATAACTAACAATGCAAAGAAAATCTGTGTAGTCACTATACATCTAAAAAAATTTATGCATTTCACAAATGAAGTTCCAATCACCAACAAAGCATTTTCTTACCTGTCACATCTCTCTTTTGCTGATCTGTCCAATTGTTGACCCTTGACACAATGAGGATACATTACTGGTTGTCTCAAAATACCCAGCAGATTTGCAATGTATTTATATGTTGCATGAGGATATGCTGATGAGCCCTTTGCCATTGCAAGCCTGCATGTGGGCTCTGCAATGCCCATGATGTCTGGAGGCCTTTGCCTGAAAATATGAAAATGCCGGTAGGGTTATTTAAATTAGTGGAAAAACTCTCCAGCCACCAGGCTGACAACAGATATTTATCATGTCTTGCATATTTAGTGCTTCAAAAATGAGCACCATGAACTGGGCTGCAAAAGGCCTGGATTTGGTGACATGAATATGTGATGTTTATCATCGGGCATGGGGGGAGGGCGCCCCCCTCCCACCTCATTTTACAAGAAATGGTTAGAAAAGAAATGCTCCACTTGATTGCAATTTTCCCTGTGTTCTCAGAGAATTGCAGTTAAGTGGAATAAACTTTATATGCACATCCCATACAAAATTAAATACAATGGTGAAGCATTTTCTTACCTGTCCCTCCTATCTTTTGCTGAAAATGAGCTGTCCAGTTGATGACTCTTGACGTCATGTGGATAAGCTTTTGGTGGCCTCCCAAAACCAAGTAGTTTTGCAATGTATTTATAGCATGTTAGATACAGGTACTGTAGAGACGCCCGTGGTGATGCAAACCTGCCCATGGATTCTACAAATTCCTTCATGTCTTGAGGGCTTTTCCTGAAAACATGGAAATGGTTAAATGATATTAATGGCAAAAGTTTTTGGGTTGTTTAATATTTCTGAAAAAAAGAAACATTAGCACAAGCCTAATATCCAACTTCGCCTTGTAATGCTTCTTTGCAGAGGAATAAGAACGTGCAGATAAGGTACACAAAATGTGATCAGTCGCCACATAATTCACTACATACTTTAATGACATTTTAATAACTTGTGCATTAGCACTTATGTGGCATTCTATTCACCCATTGTCTTCAAAATAACCTCACTCCTCACTCCCCCTCTCCCCACCCCCACCCCCCAAATCCCAAATCCCCTTGCTCTGTAGAAAACAAATTACGAATTATTAAAATCTAAAATTCATTTCACATGACATGGCTTTGATGAGCTATTTTCATTTACTCCAAAACATTCTCCAGAAAACTTGTTTTTACAGGTAATAGGAAACAAGAAAATTTATTTTAACCACTTGTACATAAACATACAAAAAAATTGGTTCACCACAGACACTGGTGACCAACACCTACAATGCAGTAGTTTTATATGATACTTAAAATGTGTTCAAGATGTTTGCATGTATGTTGTGGATTATTCTCCTGCTGAAGTCTACAATATATGCTCCATCCCTACCCCCTTCACCAAGCCTGGAATTGCAACATGCTTTGACACTTGTCAGGAACTAACTATGCCAAGAAAATCTGTACTGTCACTGTATATCTTGAGCACATATGCTTTTCATAAAATGAAAGTCAGCAATGAAGCATTTTCTTACCTGTCCCTCCATTTTATTGCCAAGATATCCAACTGCAGATCCTGGACATGATAAGTTCCCTGTTGTCTCCAAATGCCCAGCAGACTTGTAATATTTTTATAGATCACATGAGGACATGAACTCTTTGCCAATGAGAACCTGCCCATGAGCTTCACAATGCCCTTGACATCGAGAGGACTTTGCCTGGAAATACAGAAGTGCCACCTAATGCATCTTGCAGAAGGATACTAAATAACTTACCACATAGTCCACGGATTGATTTAATGATATTCCAATTAATCTTGGTAGAGTTTATCACTAGCAATTATGTTGCATTTAAATTTTCATAGCCTTTAAAATAACCCTTTCAAATTTATCTTGGACATTCAAGCAATCTGAAATTCACTAAGGGTGATCTACTTTGATGAGTTGTTTGTGAGACATTTTCTCACATCAAAATAATGTCCCATAATAACTTGTCTTGAAAACATACATTAGAGTAGTTTAGTATAATGCTTACACATGCTCAAGATGTGTTGTAGTTACAGCACAACTTCCCTCACTGAAGTCTAAAGATATGTTCCTCCCCACAATTCATCCCTACTTTGACCAATTTGGAAATGTAATTTGTTGTGAGACTTGTCAAAGTTTTACAATGCTAGGAAAATCTCAGATTTTACTGTACATCTGTGCAAGTACACTTAATACATTGTCCTGAGTAAATTGAAATTATGAGGCATTATCTTACCTGTCCTCCATCTCCGCCACTGAGCCTGAGATAAACTGTTGACAAACTGCAAATGCCAAGAAATCTTCTGCACCAACAGCCTTAGGGTATTTCGTCTGATGTGTGGGCTCTTGAACTGACAGCCCCTGTTTGTCTATTTGGCCCTGTCCATAGGAGACCCCAACCACTGGTGCCAACAAAGGACTTGAGCAAAGATTGGAGACTTCCAAGTTCAGAGCAGATTTTTCTGTGCTTTTTATGTGGAAGTCAGCAGAGAACAGACCAACCTGGTCAGTCTGATCAGAGTACGCATGATATCGATATGCTCCTGGCAAGTTCAAAATGGATAGCAGACTTGAAACATAGTATGTCAGATATGGATATGGAGATGCTCTGGAAGCCTGTGCCAATGTGAAATTGCCCATACTTTCCACATTCCAATTGATTAGAGGACCTAGCCTGAAATATGGAAACATAGCCATGTGAGATTAAAGGAAAAACTATTGTGTCAACTTACAATTCTCAAAAACTTTAAATAAGATTCTGACATAGTAAGCCCCAAGAAAAAAATCTGTTTCGGTTTCACCTTGTTTATTTAGGCAAGGGCCAATCACATAACAATAAATATAACAATTCAGAAAGCATGGACAAATGAAAAAGGAAAAAAATCAAAAACAACAAAAATGCACACCTAATACATTAACTAATTGGCATCTTTCTGTCTCTCTATCTCTCTCACTCTCTCTTTCTTGCTCTCTTTCTCTCCCCTTATCTCTCTCAACTGTACTGCCGTCCCTAGGCAAAGCAAACATATCTGACAAAATCGAGTTTTCTTATTTCATTGTCTTGCCCCCATCCTTTTTGTGTCACAGGAGGGTACTCGTATCTGCACCCGAAATAGTAGTTTTCAAAGCATCAAACCCACGTAAGTGAGTGTTTACAACCACACAGTCGATGGCAGAGCTAGAACTAACACTATGCAAAGTCATGATTAGAAGCATTCACAACTTTAGACAGGCTAAGCATCTGAAGTTTTTTTTCATTTTCCTAAAATCATGAAATGTACAGGTACGTCGCTCTGCCTTGGGACAGCAGTTCACTGTACTGCAATGAAATTGAGACATCCACCATTGCATAACTTCATGATGCAGAAACTAACTTTCCATATTCTATTTATATTTATGTGGGAGAAATATGAATGTTCCTAACAAATCAATCCACCCAGAACCATCCATGATTCTTTCTATCTAAAAACTTACTGTGGATCCAGCTTTAATTTCCATCTCACTGGAACATCCCCAGCATTGACAAAGTCTTCTCTGCCTATGGATATCTTCTGGAAGGTGAGAAGTTATAAGTGATTACAACAGTGTTAAATGATTAATTATGCCCACAAAAACATCTAGGTACTCTAAACATATTTAAAGTAGAGGGTAACAATGGGTAATAGAGACAAGCAGGCTCATAGCCTTTACATATATATGTTTCCTATCTTTTATTATTACCCATACTTCATTGAAGATCAATTTACTAGTGGTTAAGTATTCAATGGTATTTGGAGTTGGTGGCATAACAAGAACAATTTCAACATGTAAGAATAAGCTGTAAGCCATGAGAATATCTAGTCAAACATAAGTTTCTAGTGGCAGAATTCTGTGTCAAGACGGTTTTGAAAGCATTTCAGGAATCTACTTCTTTGGTATAAGTGGATAAATCATTCAAATAAGTGACAATCCAGTTTGACAAGGATTTCTGCCTAAGTGAAGTTCTATGTATATTCATGAATAAAAAGATCACACATAAATCCCCATACAGCCTTACAAATGGGAGGAATTCCATATGTGTGCCAGAAAGATTTCCGCATGCAACACTCTGAACCAACAACATACCCTAACCCTAACCATAACCCTAACCCAGTGTCAGGGTTAGGGTTAGAGTAGGGTTAGGATTAGGGTTAGGGTATGTTGTTGGTTCGATGTGTTCTATGCGGAAATCTTTCTGGCTTAGGCCTACAAATACAAGCACCTTTTATAGTCACCTTGCTCCCTGTCATATGCTTGTAGGGTCCACAAATTAAATTAAACCTTTGAACCCTGACTCCCCACCATTTAAATCCCTTTTCCCCAAGGCCCCTGGTACAGCCATGTACAGACTAGGGAATGTCAGAGTGGGGAGGCCAGATCTTTCAGTCTCCCAGGGTATGTATTTTCATGCCTTTGCTTGAGACAGGCTTCAGTCTGCTTCCCAGTTTTATACACACAAATCTATAATCAACAGGGCTGCAGCTTACAATAGCTTGTAACATGCAAGACCAACCTGTCCAACTAAAAATTCCTTCAGATCATGGTAACGCTGCTCTTGACTGGGCAAACACAACGTCTGATGCATCTCCTCTAGATTACGTCCTGGCCAATACATGGAAATAGCTCTCAGATGGCTGCTTGTGGGTGTGTAACTTTTGTCTCCAGCATGTGAAATTACAGGTGCACATGAGGAGGTAGCGTTAAACTGCGATGGCTCACAAAAGCACTGACAGTAAGGCAGCATGTCAAGCATTCTGAAAGGACAAAAAGGCAAATGAGGACATGCAAAAATTTCATGAACCATTTGGCAAAACCTATAATAATTCTCTCAGAAGAAAGAACGTGAGCTTGAACTGACATTTGGTAGTCACACACAAGTGTCTCCATGGAATTTACAGACTTAAATCAACCTTTATTTAACCTGAAGGGAATATATCTTTACAATGCCATACAAAGTTACACATTTTATTCATGATAATACATACATTCATTACAGTGCACATAATACATATTATCCAAAATCAAACCTATAACAAGGTCATTCTTAGTCACCACTATACCGCACCCTGGTCTTCCCCTGGATCCAAAGCAACACATTCATTCACCTAAGTCGAGTGAGGAATTAGAAGTAAAGTTTCTCTCTGCAAGGATACCAAAACATAAATCATCCAACCCTGGAGTCAAACTCACAAACCCAAAACCCTCCAGTCTTCAGTTTATGAAAAAAACTCACAAGCCACTCAGCCATGGTACTGTGAACGATCAATTTTGAAGAAAATCAGAAAAACACTGAATGTTAGAATTTTTTTTTTTCACTACTAAGAATTGAACCCACAGCCATTAGCTTGCAATATTCCATGTGTAAGCCTAGACTTAGGAAGGAACTCCAGTTGACTTAACGACTTAACACCCTTGACCCTGACACACTTCACATTCACATCTTGCAAATATGTGAGGCACAAAGCTGTCTCATCTTTTTTCAAACCACTCCTAAGGTAGAACCAAAGAAAATCTGTTATCTTGACAAGGCTAAAAAGTAAGCATTTGACGATGGCAAAGCAAACTCATCCACATTGAAAACAAATCAGGACTTTTTTTTTTAAAAGAGGATTTAGACTAGATCGTTACTGTAGTTTGACTGGTTGTTACGTGAAGGGTTGTGTAACAAATTCCTGATGTTCTCCTGAGTGATAGCCCATCATGACGTCCATAAAATCCTCCTGGTCATGCAGCTGCAGCAGCTCCTCCCCCCCCCCCCCCCNATCCTACCTACTTACCCTTTTGTCAGTCTGGCTACCTGGCGATCGCTCCGAATAATGACTTCTTTGGTGCGATTATTCAATGACAAGAAACCGTAAGAACATCCCCAATGTTTGAAACGAAAAAAAAAAAAAAACTAGACTATATATTGAAACAAACTTGACTTTTTCTGGTTGATCATGTCTTCACCTAACATCACATGAGCAGAACACCTTACTGGGTAGTGGGGGGCAGCATAATGATTACTCAGCATGCTTACTTACCTCTGTAAGATTATTCTAGAAATTTTAGTTGCAGACATGTTATAAATCTAAATGCTAGCATGCTATGACTAGGACTATAGAGATTCACAGATTCATTACCTGTATTCCAAACTGGATTTTATACATGCAAGGCATTCTCACCCCGCAAGCCTGTCACTCTTCTGTCTTGCAGATTGCTATTCTCGACTTCATTACTGAAAAGACCGGCTAGATCTAATGTATCGGCTATCAATGTCGAGATCTGAACAATGCAACGTGGAGACCAAAATTGTGAGGACATCTCACAAAGCTTGCCATCGAGATATGAATAAATTCTGAAGTATGATTGGTTGTTGGGGGAGTACAATTCACAAACTCACGAGAGAGGAAGGGCTTGGAAAAAAAAAATGCGCACGTAAACAGCCGTATAGTCTAGTGAAACGTTTAGGCAAAACAAAGTACTACTAATAGTAGTCTACATTACAGTGACTATTGAGCCTAAAAGTTTTACTCAGACAAATTGCTGGTCTCAGCAAATACCTTTTTTAAAAGTAATGTAAAATCCATAGGCTTATTTATGGACTGCGATTAGACCCCAAGTTCTACGATTGGTCTGACGTATCCAAGTAAGAACGGGGAGCCTGGTGCACAAGCTATAACAATATACCCACAATTATTATATTAAACGTTCATAATTCTTGTCTGTGTGGTGCAAAATCCAAACTCTCTGTGTCTTATTTATTTTTTTCCTTCTTTCCTGAAATTCACTTTGGCAAAAAAATGAGAGGAAGAAAACGAGAATTGCTGTGGATTATTGTCTTTACTATGAATTGTTATTAACCTTTATTTGGAGATGTAGGGTTGCATTGCACGCCCAATCTATTTTTGGAGGAAAACACTAACACTCTGTCATTCAGGCGGAAGAAACTGTTTAATGCATTCAATCTCTCTCTCTTTCTCTCTCTCTCTCTCTCTCTCCCTCTCTCCCTCTCTCTCTCTCTCTTTCTCTCTCTTTCTTTCTTTCTCTCTCTCTCTAGCTTTATCCATTCAGAGAATAAGAATAAAGAGAATAAGTCATCACTGACTGATGAATCAAGAAAAAGACTCTTCCTAGTCTTAGTTTTATCAAAATAACGAGCGGAGCCTTTGTAAGCATACTCATAAGGTTTGCTCAGATGTGGCAGAGCAAAAGTTGGCAAGCGTAATCTTGATTCAACATTATGATAATAGATATAACAATAATAAACAGCGGGAATAGGTCCTGAGGTTGCTGCTTACAATGAGATGCAAGGGTCTTATTCGGCCACCAGCTGGGACAATTTGACGAGTTGTTTTATATGGCATCATTTTAATTCAGATAAAGGAATTTTATGATGGGCAAAGTGTACCCAAGCCTCCGATAAGAATGTTTTCTTATCTATGACTTTATATGAGTCAGGAGGTGCACTGCGCAGCAGAATCGCCCAAACAGATATACAGTACATATACCTTTTTTATTTAAAATTAAATAATAAGCAACAGAAGACTTATGAAAATGTGAGAAAGCATGAATCCTGAAATTTCAGGCTTAGAAACTTGGTAATATATTTTATATGATTCATGGAAAGAGCTCTCAAGGTGCCCCAAAAATGAGTACAGGTAAATTACAATATGAATACAATAATATTGTTGTAGTCTGGGTATCTGACCACAACGCAAAGTGATAGGCTACTTATTTTATTGACCAATCAGGCCGTGAAAAAGTGGTCAGAATCATTCCTGGCAACCGGAAATGTGAAATGTGTGAAGTAAACTATAATCGAGCCGTGAGATAAAAACAACGTTCTACCTGCTATGCTGCATGCTTGTTGCTGTTAACCAAGTATGGATCTCAGGATGATCCGTAATCCACTGTTGGATTCAGATTCAGATGAAGAGGTAATAATGATATGAGGACAGTATTCGGGGACTCTCCCAAGGTGTGTTAAGGTTGAAAACAGGATTAGGGGTAAGCTAGGCTGGTTAGAAGAAAGAACGTGTTAAGAAAACACCTTGTTAATTGTTTCTTCAACTTCAACGTCAACTTTTCTTCGTCAGAACTTCTGACATCTGGTGTGAGTAGCCTTGCCTTGGCTTTTTGGCTAGACTATCTCGAAGGACAGCACCGCAAGGATAACGATACAGTTCAGTTAGTCATAGACACGTTATGGACTAGTCTAGTCTAGATCGATATTTCGACTAAATCGGTGCTGTTGTGTTAGAGAAAGCCGGCTTTTCTCACATCACATAGTTAGGGACTTGCATTCAGTCGCGCTGACCCGGTTTTATCGACGCGCGTCGGTCAGCTCATTGTTGTGCCTCATTTTTTGCATTGTTTCTTTGTTTTGCTTCGGTTCTTGCCGCATTTTTAGCTACCATCCGGTGTATAGTCAAAATGTTACCTTAGATGAGAAGTTCTCATCAAGAGGATTAAGAATATCACTTTTTTTCTGAAAGTTTTTGACGGCATACAAAACGCGCAACGAAATAAAAATTGGTCATTTTTAAATTATCATATTTCAAAAACTACAAGACCTACAATCAAAATTTAAAAACCCACAAAAACTTTCATTTTTCCTCTTTAAAATGAGCGCAACTAGGACAAAATACCACTCCGGCCGATATTGCTACGACACCAGTAAAAGCGCCCCCCTAAAATGACGTCAACCAGCCGGGAACCGGAAGTCGTTTTCGCTACTTTCATTCTTCTCATATGGCGGTCATTTTGGATTGTCGACTGAGACGATTGGAAGTCCTTTCACGTGCTTTTCTGTGAGGTGAAATGGTTTTCAAGAAAACCAGAAGCAGAAACTGGTAAGTTTATTTAGATAAAAATATTTTTTGTTAATATAATCTTGATGTATGTTATTGTTTGCTGGTTTATAAGATTTTAAGTAGAGTAGACTAGTCTAATTTCTAATTGGGTCACGGGATGGTAAGGCATGCCACTCACTGCACTCGCGTTTTCGAGACAGATCTCATCATCATACAATCATAGACTGACATAGATGATATCGATCTGTGGTTGATGCTGAAAGGTAAGTGAACAGCACTATCACACACTCACAGATAGTCACACCACAGTAGTACAGTCACACTCAGTGACTCAGTCATAAGCGACTCATGGTGACAATTCACATTACTTCTGCTACTTACTTGTCGTTGTGTAAGGAGTTAAGATACAGAACAGATATATTTTTCTTTAATTTGTTTTTAACCACTGCATGCTGTTTTGATATGCCCGTTTCTTTTTTTCCAATGTAGATGTATAATCCAAATTGAATAATGGCTTGGGCCTGGGGGAAGCTATGCCCAATTTTTGTTTGATGTATGAAATCTGAACTGAACGGCTTTGGCCAGAGAACCTATGCTCAATTGTTTTTCATGTGATGTAAATGTAAAATCAAAATTGAAGAATGGCTTCGGCCTGGGCGGACCTATGTCCAATTTTTGTTTGATGTAAATGTAAAATCCGAACTGAAGAAGCCCTTCTTCAACTAGACTATACCGCAGTTACAATTTGTCAAGCATCCAACTTTAAACAAAAAATTATTCTGTCCACAGACCATGGCTGAAGAACTGGTTTCAACTTTTGAAGAGACATTTCCCATTTTGAATGGATTTGCTCTGAAAATCTTCTTGGAAAAGAAGGATGTAACAAGCACTGCAAAGCATCTTCATGAAATAATAACGAAGAATGCACATGACTGCACTGTTGGTGCTGTAGCATTGAAAGTCGGACGCCTCGTTAAAGACTATAAATCAAAGAAACAGAGGAAGAGAGATTATTGCAAACTCCAAAGCCTTCTGTCAGCACATTTCACCGTTCCATCTCTTGGAAAGAAAAGACAATGTGACGGTGTTCCACTTCAGGACATCACGGGCCCTAATGTCCCTCAGTTTCAGGTTTAAGAGGCGACTGTGAAAAATGCCCTGAGCTGAGAAAGGAAACGAAACAGATATTTCACAGCCTAAAAGAGAAGTGTTCTGTGCTGAGAAGACAACGTAATGAGATCTCAAAAGGTTATAATGTGAAAAGAGTAAATTTTAAAATCAACAGGAAGGAGCAGAGCGTGGCAAGAAAAGTGACCATTATTCGACAATTAAAAAGGGACAATATCTTGTTGCAGCGCAGAGTTAGGGAGTGTGAATTGCTACACAATGAAGACACTCGGCAGCAGATTTTGAGGAAAGAGCAGCAAAAACGAAAAAATGCTGAAATCGCTCTGATGAAAGCCAAAGCTAAAATTTCCCATCTGCAACAGCTCCTTCAGAAGGAACAAGAAATTATTAAAGAACTGGAGCTGAAGTTGCAGCATGAGTCGGAGCAGGTTGAAGAAATAGAAGTGAAGAAGGCCTACAACAGTGACATGAGGCTAATGATGTATAAATGCCTTCTCAGTCATGTCCCAGTGGAAAGAGCAGGGGAGCTGGTGGCATTCATAGCAAATATACTGAATTGTAACCTTTCAAGTGTTCCAGGACCATCAACTGTCAGTCGCATGGCATACGAATTAGGTGTCATCTCTGACATTCAAACTGCGGAGGCACTGATCCTGTCAGATAGCACAACTCTGGCATGGGATGCCACGTCCATAGATGGCACACATGTGAATGAAGTTCATGTGGTCACCTCAGATAAAACAATGTATTTACAGATAGGTCACCTTCCTGGAGGTAAAACGGAGGACTACTTCAGTCATATCGCTGGTGCGCTGAAGAGCATTGCAGATACTTACGCTCAGTACACAAATCAAGAGCCAGCAGACATTTTGGATAAATTTTATACAAGCATCACTTGTACACTCACAGATCGTGCTGCTGTCAATCACTGTGTTTCAGCGGAGTTAAGTGTCCTTCTCAACAAGGAGCTCATAGAGCTTAATTGCAATGTCCATCCCCTCGATGGCTTAGCATCGGGAACACGGAAAGCCCTATTGCAGAGAGACCGAGAAAAGGCAACCACAAGTGCTGTTTATGGCAGCGACTGCAGAGCAGCCAATTTCATTTACTGTATATCGAAGCTGCGGTACAAACCGGGAAAGGGTGACCCTGCTGGCTTCAAGGTCTTCCTTGAAAAATGTGGACTTTCAAAGGGTGTTATTCCCAGGTATGTTGGCAACCGCCTACATATCCTCTTTCATTCAGGAGGGATTATTTACTACTTGAAAGACTCCCTGCTGACATACCTGACAAAATACTGTGCCTCAGCGCAAGTGAGAGTGGCTCTTATTGCTGACTTCAGTAACCCTGACATTTTGACACAGCTGAGAGTGTTAGGCCTCTTCGGAAAAGTTGTGACCGGCCCTTGGATGCAAAAATTTTATAAAAACGAAGAGAAGAGGAGACACTTGGAAATGATTCCCTTCATGGCCGGCTGTTTGAAACAACTGGAGTCATTTCAAGAATCCCCAGACAAGCTGCTCACCTCAAATCAGAATGCCTTTGGGGAGCAGCTGGAGAAAGATCTCATTCATGAAGCCCTCACAAAAGATCCAGCTTCAGACTCCTTCACTGACATTGTGAAATGTGTCAGTGCTGCGATGTTAAAAGTGCTGTCACGTCAGCTGAGTGCCTACTTGGAAGGCCCTCTCAGCAACCCATCAGCAGATTTGATGAAGCAGACATCAACAGCACCCCTCAACAACATTGCTGCAGAGAGAATTCTTGGCATGTTTGACTCCCTGAGTCGAAGAGCTCCCAACGCCTCTGTTGGCTTTGTCGACGGCAAGGTTAAAGCTGCCATGAACAACACCCTACAGTTCATTGTTAACAAGGGGCAGATAGTGCAGAGCCAGCTGCTAACCTTTGCTACATCAAAGGCTGCTGCCATTCGACGAGAGAGAAAGGCACTCCAGCAGCAAAACACTGTGATCGCACATGAACGGCAAATATGCCGAGCTCAGCAGAGAGACGCGACAGCAAGAAAGAAAGTGGAGAAAGAGGTGATTCAGATGATGTCATCAAACAATGTAGAGGGTGTCCTGTCTAAAATTGACCAGCAGGCTCAGGACTTTATCTCCAGTATTTTAAAGAAAGAAATCCCTGAGAACCCTTCATTCCTCCATGTGTGGGACGTCGATGGTAAAGATGTTACCTACGAAGGAAGAATTGACGGCTTTAAGCTGACAAGAAAAATCTATTCAGCTGTGGTCTCCTACAAAGGAAGTGGTCCATCGTCAATGCCACTGAGTGAACTGATCACTGACACGATATTTGGAGACCTCGTGCCAGATACAGCCCAGCCGTAGCAATATCAGCCACATGGATACTTAACGCAAAGAACGGATCATTGAGGTAGGATTATTTTTTTTTTTACATATGTGGACCTGAATGTTAATGACAATAAACAGCATACTGCTTAATAAGAAACCACTGTCACATGTTTAAACAAAGAAATAGTTAACAAGAGACCATGGTTTCACATGTATCTGTTGATTACTGCAACTATTCTGTGTCATTCATGATTCAATCAGCCTTTGACGAGAGGGATCGGAAACATACATTCACTTTCAATAGGTTTGGCTACTTACAATATGATATATAGTCCAAAATGAGTAGATATATGCAAAAGAATAGCAGTTTTCTAATCCTAATATGTTATATAAACAGCCCTGAAAATTTCGTGTGAATCGGATGAACACTTTTGAAGTTACAGCAGTATGTGGTATATCGTACATTCACTTATCAATAGGTTCGTTTGCTTGCAATATGGTATACAGCCCAAAATATGAGTGGATATGCAAAAGAATGGCAGTTTTCTTATCCCAATATGTTGTATAAACAGCCCTGAAAATTTCATGTGAATCGGAATAACGGTTTTGAAGTTGCAGCAATTTATATGGCAAATCGTGGGGTTTTGGGACACGCATTTTTGGAATAAAATACAAAGACGAAGAAGGCACATTTTCGTGACACTCTTTTTGTCATAATTTTGGTTAGAATTGTGATAGAAAGATAATTTTTGCACCATAATGCTTGTCTCATCAAGATCTATCAAACAACATACATTTCAAGCCTCTTCAACAGCTTTGAATTTTTTATGAAAGTCCCTAACATAGTCTATGATTATAGTAAGTAGTAGTAGAGTTACTGTGAGTGTGATGACATTAATGATCACCATCACAAATTGCTTATTTAAATAACTGATCTACAGACTACATCCTGATTATTCAAAATTTGATTTAGTCTTAGAAATCTAAATTATCTACTTCAGACTGTCAACAAAATCATGGGGCCTGATGCTGTTCCCACAAGGTGTGCTTGTTAAACAGGAAATGTTAGGGGCATTGTCATTAGAGTAAAAGCAAAGGAATAATCACAGAATAGGACCGATCTTGTGGCTAAACCAGCGACTAAATAAACTGCATTAAAGCAGGAGTGGTCCTGTCCTAAGAGACAGCCTCAGCAAAACCTGTAAATAGTTCAGTCGATCTAGATTTTGGGTCGATATGCATGCACAATACTAATAATACTGGGTAAATTTACACACCACACACGCCAATAACTGTGAAAAATATCATTGATGTTTTGAGGGTTTCCTATTATTACCATCTGCGTGCAAAGTTGCACAGCTTGATGTCAAGCATGGTATTGAGTGGACTCAATGCCAGGTGCCTGCCATTAATTAATCTGAAGTGCCCCAAATTCCAAACCAGAAATCAAAATTCAAAGTAGACTTTTCAGAAAATGGAATCATGTTAATTATCTTTAGACTGATTCAGGCAGTACAATCACAGTTGTGCTGGCAGTGTGTGTTACCTTAATACATAGCTGTGTAACACTAACATTTTATTAATAATATTCCTCAGATTCAAGAGGCTCTTGCTGCTGGGAAGATCAAGCCAGGCCTCATTGTAGAGGAACAAAGAAAGGCTTTCATCAATAACAGAGTAAGATAAAATCAATACAGAGTTCTATTTCATTATATTTAGGGAGAGGTTAGGTTATGGTGTGCAATGTTTTCTCCTCACCACATGACCATACTTTTCACCCCTTATATTTTAAAATCTCCCCCAAAAATTCATTTAACGCTTGCTTATCCTCATTGTTTCCTGCCCATAAACTAGAGAGAATTTGGGACAATCTGACAAAAAAACATCCTCATCAGAATTTTCAAATCCACTGTCCAGATTTATTTCACGGGAGGAATTCACCCTTTATGTGATAGATGCCTCTTTTATATCACCAGGTTTATTTCCTAGAGTGTTGGGGATATCATCATATTTTCCAGCTATGTAATACTTACAACTTTTTAATTTTTAAGATATTATTCTCACCATACTAAGTCAGTCTTTGTTTGGTCTTTATGGTCTTCATAGACAGGTTCTGTGCTTCTTTTAAATTTTCAAAGAAATTAACATTATGTTCATACACTCATACTGAGTGCCCCCAAGAGATTCTTACCAACACCCCTGATCTACATGTACATAATCAGGGATGGGGAACGGGCATTTTTTTTTGTTTTTGTTTGTTTTGTTTTTTCCACCAGTAAATAGTCTGTGTTTGCTTATGTGTCATTTTTGTCATTTTGATAATGAGGTGTAGATCTATTAAATAGTATATTTTTGCTATTGCAGGAAGGACTGAAGGACAAGTTGCAGGAGTTTTCTCTCAGTAAATTGAAATGGATAGAGAGGCTAGACCTGACGAATGATCCTGCCCCATCTACATACAGTGCTAATGGAGAAGGAAACTTGGATCAAAATGATGATTTCAATAGAGAGATGAGATTGTAAGTGCTTTTTGGGTGGAGCAGAAACTGTTTGTCTTCTCACCCATCTGCCAGCCCTACCCCTACTCCCCCTCACCATCAGTCATAGGAGTAAAGTAAGAATGGCTATCATAACTAAAGTGAGTCTTAAATATATGTATGACTTCTGGTGGTGAAGTAAGGGCTGTAATATGAGATACGGTTTTTGTGAGATGGTCATCCACAATAAAAACATAAAATGTTGTCTCACTTTGGTGTGCAGTTTTGCATGCGGTATGTACTGACTTGAAACAGGATATTGGCCATCATGATAGTGCATTGTAATCTGCAAGGAAAAGATTGTGCCTTACCCAAATAGTGTCTAGATTGATAAAACTACCGAATGGTAATAGTATGTGATGGGACTCAGAAGTGGAAATGAAGAAATCCTTAGAACTTGATTGAGAGATTCCTCTGAGCACCCATTTGACTCATGTAATTGCAAAGTTAATTGTTCTTGTATTGAAATAAATGAAAATTATATGAAATTCATTAAGAATTTAAATTCTGAAAAGATTTAATAGCCACTTTACAAGAAGTTTATGATCACTCTGTTAGTACAGCACCACTTTTAATACTATAGTAACCAGGTTATGCTGATTAGGTTTTTGAAAATTGCACTAATGTTCCCTAGAAATTGCTGTGACAAAGTCCCATCCCTGAATATATTCTTTGACCTGTTTTGCTGTATATTTTTATCAAAGTTACCGCCAAGCACAAGCTTCAGTCCTGGAAGGTCTGGCACATCTTGCTAAGCTGTCTGTTCCCACCAAGAGACCAGAGGATTACTTTGCAGAGATGGCAAAATCAGATGAGCACATGAAAAGAGTGAGTATAGTGCCAATGCTTATTTTTCTTCTAAAAAAAGTTCATTTCTGAGAAATCATTTTATCCCGAACATGAAAATCAATAGCTTTATGTCAAAAGTGCAGTCCTGTTATAAGCATCATTTCTATATCTTCCTTTAGTGCAGAGAATACAAATTTTTTGCTGGGTTTTATTTGCTGATCATTTGCAATTTGGATTTCCCCTTTTGTGATTAGCGTGATACTGGCTGATTTGGATCTCACAAGGCTTTAAAATTATGCATTCTTAAATTGAAGCTTGGAGTAAAATGCTGCTGGTCTGGTTCATCACCTGATTGGTATGGCCAATTTGTCCAGTCTCGTCAGTGGCCTGGGCTTTTATTATTCAAATATAATCTTGTGGTTAATATGATTGATCGATAATGCTGTCTGACATACTCAGTCTGAGTGATATCTTCTAAGAATTTTACTGTATTTTCTTTTCTATATATTTTATTTCACAGGTTCGCTCAAAATTGTTAGAGAAGAAAATGTCTATGGAGAGATCAGAAAAGGCAAAGAAACTGAGGGAAATGCGCAAATATGGCAAGAAGGTGGGTACAGTAACCAACTGGTGACTTTGGAAAAAATTTATGCGGAATCTGCAAATAAAACCAGGATAAAGAGTTTGCAAAAATTCATGCGAAATCTGCAAATAGAATCAGGATAAAAGTTTTTGTCCCTCCCAAAAACTGGATGAAAACATTCTCATGCACCTACTTATGCTGATTAGCATGGTGGCTAAAAGGTAGTGTGCTTTTCTGTAGGTCAAGCCAAATGTCTTAGGTTTGAATCCTATTAGGAGCAGGTTTCTTTTGGATATTTTTTTGTTGTGGTTTAAAGGCACACTCTTATCTGCGATCCAAGGAGGGGTGATAGCCTTGTGTCTGATATAGCCATAACTGTGCTGAATGGGATGTTAAAATCTTAGACAAACAGAGCAGTGTTGAGGTTGATGTGTAGTGAAGGCATTGTTTGTACTTTGGCAGACAAATACACTCACTATTGACAAAATAATACAGCTGTAGAATTAACATGATGATGCACAGAGTGCATACAAATACCCTTGCCTACCAGACATTGCTGTGGGAATGTTACTCAAAGTTTTAAAAATCTTTTCATATATCTGCATAAAATTTGTCTCATTTGTTATCATTTGCTGTCTAAAATTGGAATTTAATTGTCAGGATGTTAATATGCACATGCAAGTTGCTTAATAAAGATATGAAAACCTCACAGCATACCTTTTATGAAAATAAAGTTAACCAGTTAAAACTTTCAAATACTGTTTGGTATATTATTATATAATCTATCATTAGAACTTTACACTTATGTGCTATGCACCAGCAGACCAGAAAAGACAGGAGGACAATTTCAGTTCACGATTTTTATTTTACATATGCCAAGCATATATCTTTTGAATAAATTTACCTGATTAATGAAATGGGGGGATCTCCAACCACAGATGCATTAAATGGAATTAGCCTACAGATTTAGCATTTAAACAGTGAACAGTGTTTGCTTGGTGTTTTTTTTTTTTGTGAAGGACACTTTGCTGAAGCGCTGTACTTTTAATACTTAGGTGCAACAAGAAGTTCTTCAGAAAAGACAGAAAGAAAAGAAAGAGATGCTGGATTCAGTCAAGAAGTTCAGAAAAGGTGAGAAAGACTTAAAAAACAGTGTATGCTACATACAACAATCAGTCATAAGAAGTTAATATTTCTTTGGCATTGTGTATCCTGATCAGTGCATTGACATCATCAGCTGAATACTGCAGTGTAAAAATAGGGAGTGCACGGCAGGAGAGGGTGTGACCTCTCCATGTACTTGGGGAACTCTGGGATGGTGATATCCCACAGGGGCAAGAAAGGTTCAGTTCTTGGTAAAGTGAAAAAGGAGCTAGCTGGCCTCATTTGTCAGTTTGATCATACAGTCGACTCTGCTTAATCTCCCTCCGCTTACTCGTTACTTTCACTTAATCGAAACTTTCCCCAGGAAACCATATTTTTCCTACATAAGTCGCTGGATAATCGCAGCTCACTCCAGCTCCTCAGCGGCTGTAAAAATAAATGATCAGCTATAGATAGATTACAACTAATACTAATAAATAAATATATACACTGACGACTAAAACTGCACAACAGAGGGTAGACCGATTGACTGAGTGACAGCTGCCATGCCATGACAGGTGTGAGAAGCCCCTCCTCTCCACCTCCCAATTCTCCTTGGCCTCGGCTATGCCCAATAATGCTTCTGTGCCAAGCATGGTTAGGATCCACTCCGCTCCGCCATTCCCCCCAAACCATTCCGTCACCGAGATATGAAGAATGCAAGCACCATATTGCGCTGAACCCCTGGCCTGTTAGGTGGAGTTCAGCTAGATCAAAGACTGTGTCAGATGGATAGACGGTCGAGCCCATCCATGCCATCCTACTCTTTATTGTCTTCTGAGCTACTGTGAGGTGGCCAGTGAAACAGGCCTCGGCAATCAAACATTCATAGGCTACAACACCGACCTAAACTTGGCAATTTGAATTTCTGTGACAGTCCCAGACCTGTGAAAACTCAGAGGGAAAAGTTTTAAAGTTTATTCATGCACCATGGGTGCACCATGCTGCGCCGCCCCCCCCCCCCCCCCCCCCCCCCCCCCCCC
>JAWQUT010000115.1:1509483-1571323 GCA_033807755.1 Ellobium chinense | reverse complement strand
GACTCCGCTTAATCGCCCATCCTCGGGATCACGGAAAAAGTGGTCGATTAAGCGGGGCGGCGATTAAGTGGAGGAAGTAATTTCGGCCATATTTTTTGTAAGAAGATTAAATTTCTTTGATGTCGCCAGACTCAGGACAAACTCGAGTTTGACGGTGTTGTAGCGCACAAAATGTTTGATCTACGCGGTCTCTCTCATTGGCCACCTCGCAATAACCCAGCAGACAATAGGGAGTAGGATGGCATGGTTGGGGGAGACCGTTCATCCACATGACACGTTCTCTGATCTAACCGAAATCCACAAGACAGGCGCAATCAAGGCGTGGGGGGAGGAGACTATACCACGGCTTTCGGCGCAGTAGCATATCGGACGGGCAAAGGCGTTGATGGGTAGCGTGGGAAGAAGGGGGACAAGGGGAGGGGGAGGTGGAGAGGAAAGGCTTATCACACCTATTTCGGGGTGGCAGCTGTCACTCTGTCAACCGGTCTGCCATCCGTCACGCAGTTAAACCGTCTGTGTACATTGTTTGTTTGTCAACTGTAACCCTTCAACCGCTGATCTTTGAATTCATGGGCGCTGAAGAGTGGTCGATTATCCGGAGTGAGAAGCGATTATCCAGTGACTTTTATATAGCAAAAAATCGGTTCCCTAGGAAACGAGGCGATTAAGCGGAGTCGACTGTACTAATAAATAAATATATACACTGACGACTGAAACTGAACAAACAGAGGGTAGACTGATTGACTGAGTGACAGCTGCCATGTCATGATGTGAGAAGCCCCTCCTCTCCACCTCCCAATTCTCTTTGGCCTCGGCTATGCCCAATAATGCTTCTGTGCCAAGCATGGTAGGACCCACTCCGCTCCGCCATTCCCCCGAAACCATTCCGTCACCGAAATATGAAGAATACAAGCACCATATTGCGCTGAACCCCTGACCTGTTAGGTGGAGTTCAGCTAGATCAAAGACTGTGTCAGATGAATAGACGGTCGAGCCCATCCATGCCATCCTACTCTTTATTGTCTTCTGAGTTAATGCGAGGTGGCCAATGAAACAGACCTCAGCAATCAAACATTCATTGGCTACAACACCGACCTAAATTTGGCAACTTGAATTTCTGTGATGGTCCCAGGCCTGTGAAAACTCAGAGGGAAAAGTTTAAGTTTATTCGTCCACCGTGCCCCCTCTTGCAATAAATGGCAGAAAATACCAGCTCTGTATTTTTGCAACTCTGCTTAATCGCAACTTTTTCTGTGATCCCGAGGAGTTGCAATTAAGTGAAATCGACTGTACTTCAGCCAACCAATATCACCAAAAGGACGTCATCCATGCAGGGCAGTTTTGAAGTTTATATGTGTACTAATGTCTTCTGTCATCTTTTACTCAACAGCAAAGTGTGCAACTCCAGAAATTTCCAGACAATAGTTCTCTGAATAGTCTCACGTATCTACAGTATGTCTCAAAAGGGTTACCATAGGAATTTCAACATTTAATGACATGTGCTCTTGCCTTTTTTTTAACTAAATCTACTTTTATTTCAGGGGTAAGATAGGCAGTCGATGCCTAATTACTGTGTGTCACTGCGACTTGATAATATGCATGTTATCCCTAAAAAATTGCTCAGCAGCAGCAAGGCTCTTTAGGAGGGGTATGGTTGCATGTTAGAAATTGGACAATCAGATTTGTTTCACTTATCTGAGATCTCATTTAAGATCAGAATGAAATCAATCAAGAAAAAACAAGTGTGAAATGATAGAAATATTAATTTCCTGTGATTTTGACTGTTGGGTATTTGAGTCATGTATAGGAGTGTAGGCACAGAGCCTAATACAATATATTACATATAGTTTGAATTTAGACTAATTGTAAATGTTAAGCCTTGTGTTAAGAGATGTGCAAGAAACTTTGAGAATATGAAGATTTAGTCAGATTAATACAGAGGTGTTTCTTAAGTCTTTCATTCAAGACAACAAATTTGAATGCAGTGTGAATTTGTGACTCCTTATGCTAATTGCAGTGGTTCTCTTCTTCTTATAGGTCAGATAGACAAAATAGACTTCTTGGATGAACCCATTCAGAGACAAGGCAAGCAACCACAGGACAGCAAGAACAAACAGAAATTCAAGTGAGTGGAACTGCATTTGCCTCTCTTGCTTAGAGGGATGTAACTACAGTAGTATAATACAATACGGGAACATTTGGCACAGGTGCATTGCTTAGTATAATACCCTGCTTAGTACATTCCCACTCACTGTCCCAATTGCTTTGTTACATAAAGGAAAGCTGCATGGTCCTACAGACCATGTTAAATCGTACAATACACTCAGTAGAACAGTTTTTGAAGTGTCTGTCAACATGATATAATGCCTCTGCTTGCCCCAGACAACCTACAGGGTTACATTATGCAAAGTCTGAATTCTTAATCCCATTGCACAAGTGGCAGCCATAAGTTGTCTGGCCAGTGCTCTGTGGACAGGTAATAACACATCCGTATGAATCTTTTAATCCCACTGTAAGTGGCAGCTGTGTCAAATAAAAGCATGCTGAGGCAGTAAAAATGCAGAATACTTTACCTGGCTTACACGGTCAAACTTTACTTTTAAAATTGGATGACTAAAACCTTAATTGAAAGCTGAATAATGCATCATCGATTAGAGGTGCCTGTAGTTGCTGGAACTTCAGGGACTTCATCATTTTTGCCACAAGCTGCTGCTGGTCCGGGAAGGGGAATAACTCTAGATGCAAGAGCAAAATCTTAGTCATTCTAGTTCTCTTTATTGCGTCATATTACACAAGCATATGGTAACGGAACAAAGCTCATTCTTCACAAGATTGGCTCAGTGGGCACCACAGATAATTTTCAGAGAGAAAAGGGACTTGAAAACAGAACATTATTTTTGATGTGCATGTCCAAGTTTAAAGAGAGCATCCCGGATAACACAAAATTAGTGATAAAATACCTTCAGTAGCTTGGTCCAAAGGCAGGTATGTTATCCAAGTTCCAATTATGCCTCTAGCAAACTGAATGGAGATGATGGAACCTTTTTTTTAACCAGTTAGTGACAGAGCTCAAACTAGATTATATGACCTTTCAGCTAGTTAGTGACACAGCTCTAACTAGATGACATTATTAGTTATGTTAAAAAGTTCATTTATTTAATGTGGTGAAATTTATATAATACATGCTTATGCATTTAATATATCTGTATTTGTTATCAATCATTTCAGGCCAAACAAAAAGCGGGAGTATAAGAATAAAAAGTTTGGATTTGGAGGACAGAAGAAAAGATCTAAATACAATACAGCAGAGAGTGCAGCAGATGTCAGCGACTTCAGCGCCAGAAGAGCACATGGAAAAGGCCCTTCTAAAGGCAGATTCAAGGTACTATTATTGTCTCTGGGAATACCGTTTCTTTTCATGTATGAAAAAGTATCAAAATTAATCACTTGCATTTCATTGTTCAAGTGAATTTCTTCACATCTACCAGCTTTATTATTACTACAGAGGTGCCATAAGCTTCCGGAAATATTCTCATTTTAACTAAAATGCAAACTGTCACCAACTTTTCTGCAGTCTTGACAATTTTTCAAGAAATGTTTGCCCTTTGAAATGTTCAAGACATTTCTCTGCATGGACAGATTTCTGCTAGTTGTCTGTTGAATTTCTGCTCTTAAGAAAAGTTTGTTGTCTGTTGAAGAACATACACACACATTGCAGAAGATTTCACCGTTCCAAGGTGCCATCTCTGCTTTTCTTAAGACATAAAATCTGAATAAAGGTTCTACGTTTTGGACACCTCTGCACAATGTGCCTGATTACAGCTTGTTATGAACTAGATGTTGATCTAATAATTTCTGTTTATCATTTTTTTCAGAAAAAGCAACAAGGGAAGAGACCAGGAAAAAGCAAGCGAAAGGTGCTAAAAAATAAAAAGAAAAATTAGATTTGATTTGCAGTCTTGTGTGGTGCTTTTTTAATGTTTAAATCTCTTTGATGAATGAATGAGTATTTCTTCTGCTGTACTTTGACTAGAGAGCAAGCATTACTGGACAGACAATTTTTTTTAAGACATCGTCAGATCGTTAGTTAAACATTTTATGGTCACACCTGAGTATTGTAGTGCAGTAATCAGATATACCACAAGCTATTGTCAGCATTGAAACAAAAGTGAAAAGCAGGTATGGTGCATGCTGATTAGCGAAATGTAATCCAGGACCCTTCATAAACTCAAAATTGCATTCATCTGTACTCCTAAAATGTAAGGAAATAAGGGAGACTTCACCATGGGGATATATAAATTTGTTAAGATGTGGCTTATCACAAGTTCATTTGTCAAGCCTAACAAAAAGGGAATAAAATTCTTATGCGGCTGTTTGAGGTTAACAGATTTAAATTTGGTGAACTTGTTGCTATGTGTGGGTGAGTAATATGTAAAATCAGTCATTTTGAAATCTTGATTGGACGCTGGACGGAGCTTGGAACAGATACATGTGCATTAGGTTTAGTAAGCAGAATATGAGAGTGACTTTTCTCTCAGAATAATAACGATATTGAAAACAGATAATACTTCATGTGAGCAAATTACAAAACAGACATTTTTATCTTTTGTGGAGTCATTCAGTTTACACAAAAGAAGCGTAGTGAAAAATTTATTGTCCCATTTAGAAGGAACCTCATCACAGAGCGCAACTCAGTCTCTGATGGTTAATAATCACAGCCGAGCATTCATTCTATGGATGCTGATCTGTTGACTCACTGATGGACAGTTTTTAATTGACACAGATTTATCATATTAAAATCGTAGTTTCCAACAACAGCCAATGACATAATGAATGAGAGAGTTTGACTGGCCTACTGAATGTGCAGGAAGATGATGTCACAGCACACTGCTAATACATGGCATGTGTACTAATCTTCAGTCTTCTGTGGGTTTAACATTAAAATCAAAGGTCAACAACGCTAAGCAATAAGAACCATGAATATCTCAGTACTGTCTCAATGTCTTTCCTTGCACCAACAAAGAGTAAAGATGATATTTTAATATACAGAGAGAACATGACACAGTATCTTTACATAAATGTGCAGTTTTAATCTTCATATTTCCTTCAGTCAACAATCAGTGCAACAAGAAATGGAGAAAAAGCTGGTATGATGTGATGATCTTTTGAAGTACTTATGCAGCAAAAATAAAGGATGTTTGCTGTCTGATTCCAAAATTGTGTGAAGAAATATGTCATTTTTGGCTTCGGCACATTTTCTCTACTTTCCAAAATTTAACAAAGGCCAACTTGCACTGGTCTTTTTGTATAACATAGAATGTGTACTATATAAAATAAGAAAATACAGTCCATGCAACACGCTATGAGCATAATATACAAACCTTTCCCCATACTCCCATCACTAAAATTCTTGGCAGACATGTTAATGTACAGAATAAAAGATTTTATGCATGTAATGTCCATCCTGTAAGGAATATAAAACTGGTAGGTGGAACATAATATGAAGAGAAGCAGAGACAACAAACAATAAGGGTTTTCATCTTTACTGGGTGTTTTTTTTCCCTCAAGCAAGATATTACTGAAAAGCTATGAAAAGTCCGAGGATCCTCTGTATTGTATATGGCCCAAGAAGTTACAGTTTTCTTGCTCCTTCTATACTGCCTAAAAACAAACAGCACACAAAGAAAACATCAAATTTTGGCTTGACCTTTTTTTTTCATGCTTTTTATCTGTGTAAGTTAATTAGATTGGCTGTTCTATGATGTCTAACTTAGCCTGATATAGTCCACTTCTTATAAAGCATGGCAAAAGTTTACATATTTTAATTTTCAGTTATCTTTTTTCTACAATTTAAACTTCCCATTTTAATTCCTGGGTCTACTGCAAGCAAGATGCTCAAGTAAAGACCTTTGGGCCCACAGGTGGATATGCACCCTTCAGCTTAGATTTAACAAACATGCAGTAATTTGATGTAAAATAAAACATCCATTATATGGCAAACATAAATTATGAGCCACAACCAGCATAGACCAGTCTCTTTCTCTCAGACTTTAATGTTCATATTTTCAATTTGTTTCTCTCTTTCTCTCTCTCTCTCTCTCTCTCTCTCTCTCTCTCTCTCTCTCTCTNTCTCTCTCTCTCTCTCTCTCTCTCTCTCTCTCTCTCTTTTTTTTTTTCTTTCTCCCTCTTCCAAAAATCCAAGCTATAATACAGTCATAAACTTTTTATTGCTTGGCTGTCTTTCTAGGTTTCATGCAAGTGTTTTTTCATATACATACTTATGACTTGTACACAAGCATACATAAAACTGTTCAGCCCATCCCCAGAGCAACCAAAAAAATTACAAAGTGGCTCCAGACTAGCATCTTTCGGGAGAATCACTTCATATTTTCTTGCTGCTCTTTCATTCGCCATGCAGCATCCATGTACTTTGTTATACTGGAGTTCTGACGATGGAAGCACAATCGCTTGTCGCTAACATCATGCTCAATCTGCAGGAAAAAACATTAAGTTCGGGATCATAGTATTGAAAACAATCTGTATCATTATGACAACTAACTAAATTTTAAGACTAAGCACTAAAGCTGGTCATCTGATGAATAGTCAGTTTAGCTAACTCCATCAGAAGCCTGTCTTATTCAAGAATATGGTAAACATAAGGGACAGATAACATGGTTCGTGAATAAAACTTTCAGAAGTTGAATTTACTGAAAGTAGGCCAAGGCTCCGGGGACAACATCCTGGTGGATTTCCTGGGATGAAGCCCCTATAAATACCTGCATTTTCACACATTTTTGAAGTTAAATGGGACCATTTTGTGCATTATATTTTGATTACATTTTGTAGTTCAGTTGTATTTACTTGGAAGAGCCAAATTTCTTTTAACGAGATGACAAAATTACGTGAATGACAATGTACAGAAATGTTCAGTCCCCACAAACCCTTATATCACTGACTTCACTAAAGTTACTGAAGAGTTTCACCCATGTATGGTCAAGCATAATCGTTCCAAAGGTGGTCATGTCATCAGAGCTTTATTAAGCGGCAAAACAGCTAGCCTTTAGAAGCACTGATGAAATGCACTGATTCATTACTGTACAGGTATGAAACTTAACAAACTGGGTAATTGTTCAAGATGTACAGCATTAATTCTTCCAGTGAGACTTGAGAAGAAAATAAGAAAAGTCAGTAAGTGTGTGGCAGTCAGAAAAACCCATCGGAAACTACGAACCAAGTTTTTGGATCTGATACAAAACAAAGGAAGTTTTGTGTTGAAAGTCGAAACTGAGTTTTTTCACAATCAAATTAAACAAAATTCAACCACCTTCTCTAGCAAGTTGATTTTGTAATTCTACATAAAAATATTTGATTATTTTCCATATTTATCGAAATACATTTATGGTGTGAGTCTGCCTGTTGTGCACTCTGAAAGATTGAAGATTTTACTTATTTTGCAATATCCAATACACATTCTGGTCTAAACAAAACAATATGGTCATATTACACATTAAAATAGGCCAGAATGGTGCACATGAACACTTGACACATAGGCACAGAGCGCAAAAGATCACAAATTTCACACATTTTTTTTTCTTTTAAGCTAATAAAACCACTTTTTATCACCATTAAGGGTATTATTATGATGATAAAATCAGGTGTTTTTGTTTTGAGTAGACTTAATGAACATTCATTTGCACAATGTTTATGAATGGAACTGGAATGCACAAAGTTGAAACGAATAAATACATTCATAAGTCGCTTCTCTCTTTTTTGGCAAAATTAAAACATGCTCATCTCAGCTTCTAGTAAAGATAAAAGCTTGAACACAAAGCTTTCCGTTTTAAGACAAAATGAAGAATAAAGACAGTAATATTTAAATTTTGAGAATGACCATTTTGAAGGATTTTCCTGGACCTTCACACAAATAGTTTCAAATATCAGTTAGATATTTTGCATTCTTGGCTGTCCAATATGGGGAAAATATGAGAATTATTCAAAAATGCCTCACTAAATATGAAACAGCACGAAAGCATGTACAATACTGCTCCAATCTACTCCTTCTGTGACTGTTTCACATCTATAAAAGAT
Organism: Ellobium chinense; assembly: GCA_033807755.1. NCBI lineage: Eukaryota > Metazoa > Mollusca > Gastropoda > Ellobiida > Ellobiidae > Ellobium > Ellobium chinense. Next base: position 1,563,235 of record JAWQUT010000115.1, on the reverse strand, counting down.
ATGAATCTGAGAGCTGGTGCTCTTTGACGTAATATAACACTTGCATACCAGTGGTCTGCTAATCCATCCATACTCCTGTGCCTCTGTTTGTGGGAAATCATATTTCTTTACAGGCTCTTGATTTGCCCTCTCAATAACTTTAAGGAAATGACCTGAAATGAACATGAGTAAAGGAACTAGTAGTTTTTCTATTTCTGTGATGACAATGCAGCAATGGTAGAATTTTTAGAAGTACGATAAAGTTATCTTTAAACATTTGGCCATCCCAAACATCCAAGGTGCAGTGAATAAATGTTTCACTTCACCTCCTCATAAAACTAAATGTAATCACCATAACCTGCCCTAAAAGAAGGGCAAATGAATAAAACCTGTTCAAAATCTGCTCAGTTGTCTCTTTATCATGGAAATGACTGTAAGTATTTCATCTCCCATTTTCTACTATGTGGATCATACTTCGGCAGTGGAAGAAAGAAATAAGGAAGACATAAGAGAATGTGATAATTATCTGAGTCACAATTCACAACTGTTAATTTATATGCCCTACACAACTTGAAGAATATTACAGTTCACTGAATAAAGTCATATGAGTGGTGAAAAGCTTTACAAATACTACTCACAATACTTTAACTTGCTGCACCAAACCAGTTTTCTAGAGCAACGCATTCAAAAGCATGACCAAGCAACTGTGAGTACTTACTGTCTTCTTCACCCTCTGCTGTGTCATGAGTTGAGTTTGGCTTGCCAGCTAGCACATGAACTGAAATATAAACAAAAATAATTAGGAAAGCACTCAACTGTCGTATTCACAAAATGTTAATGATCATCTTTACTACAAAAAGCCACACCTTCTTGGCTCATATTTCTTGCATTTTCAATCTATGTCTCTACCAGCATTTGGTTAGTCTAGTAACAAGTACACTCATTGTGCAATGGTTAACAATATGCTTAACATACAAAGAGAAAAGGTAGTGACAACAGATGATCATACTTATGGCACAAATAGAAACAAAACTAGTAAGGGCAACAAAAGCATCGACAAAACAATTAATAGCATTTAGTATCAAGGACATTGAAATATATATGACAGCTATTGAATACCATATCCTGCAATATGGAAATCAAGCATGCATAGGAAGATCTCCTGTTCTGTGTGTAACAATAACAGTCAGTATTATCTGTGCCCATCTATCTGGAAAAAAGTGTGTCACTGTGCCTGGAAGGCGTGGATAACAATATGTAATGCAGTATAGATGTAAGATGAGCCCACAAGGAGGGCCAGCTATCCATTCAATCAGTGTTGACAGCAATGCACTTGATGTAAATTCTAACCACTTGTAAGGAATCTTAATGAGAGTAAGGGGTGGAAGAGAGCATACTGATTAAGTGGCTGTACATCAGAGGTGAGGCGAATCCGGATAAATTATTCGGATTGACCGATTGGGAGAGTAATCATCCGGATGAAGGATTGGCTCATCCAGATGAGAAACTTGTAGATGTATTGAGCAATCCGCTGCTGCAAGCCGGCAGCCGGGCAAGTTCAATGAGATACTGAGATGTTTGGGGGTGTTTGTGAAAGTGCTGAGATTTCCGCTCGCATTCCCATCACTGGAGGAGATGCTCTATTCACCAGTATTTGAATTCTGTAATGGTTTCGCCCAAGCTCTTCCATTCCACACTTATGACACGTTCACAGCAGAGATCTTTTTTTGTTTCCTGATCTTACGTTAAATGAATGACAGACTACGTGTTTATACTCCTGCCCGGTCATGACAATGCGTTGTTCCAACATTTACGTCAAAGCAAAAGTTCTTGTTTTGTGGTGGTTACAGAGAAAACAAAGCTGGAGAAAAAGGCATTGTACTGAGTGAGGGGGCCATTCCATATGCGCTAATAATGGACATTAGGTTGGCCAATTTATCAGTTGGTACTGCAAATTTTGACAGATGAAGACAAATGTTTGTCACTGGTTATTGTCGCTGAGCATGCCTATCACATTAAAACACGAATTTTAGGGCGGCGGTACAAAAAATTCTTTGGTGTGAACGCATGATTAGACTAGTCCTCACCCAAGAATCGTTTAGCGTTGATTAACTTTTCGAAAGATAGGAGAGGTGGGTGGGGTGGGCAAAGTTTTGGGACAGGAAGGGAAGCACTGGGGCCATTAATTGTCAGTTTCCAAGTGCACCGCTCTCATCACGTCCTCGTCCTGCGCCGTCTGACTCGTTCTCCCATCCGCAAGCCAACTGTGATAGCGGAGAGGATTGCCTTCACTCCTTCACTCTGTCTATGGACAGAGGATTACAACCGCGAAGATTCATCTGGATGAAAATCCAGATTGAGAGGATTTTGTTGAACAAGAGCAGATTTTCATCCAGTGTCACAGGAATTTAATCTGTCCCAGCAGGCATAAGCAGATACTTAATAACCAAAAACAATTGCTGCACCCTAATACCCTAAGCCAATGAAAAACTCGGCTATCTCAAAGGACAGCACCGCAGTGATAATGATACAGTTCATTTAGTCATAGACAGGTCATGGACTAGATCAATATTTCAACTTAATCGGTGCTGTTGTTAGAGAAAGCCAAAAGCTCAGCATCTAGACTAGATCTAGACTATGTTTGGGTTTTGTTTGTTTTTTTTTCACTTTTAAAAAAAAAAAATATGCATAATATAAATGAACCAGACGAGACTCTTACGCTACACACCAGAAACAAATTATCCGTGAAAAATTCTTCCTTGTGACAAAACAAATTCGATCAACAGTCTAATGAGGTATCTCTAAAGTCTAATGTCGAGAGAATTGACTATTCAACAGAACGTAAACTAATCTAGATCTACGGCATTACGAAACTACAAAAAATTACTTTTCTTAAACGGATTGATCCCATAGTTTGTGAAAATCTTTTGGCATCTGTTCTCCTTGGTAATAGTTTCACATAAGATGCTGTTTTGATGAACAAAATTGACGGGTGCCTTCGTCTTCTCAGCCTGCTTTGCGGCGGCCATCTTGGCTACTGATGCCGTAACCTATGCTATGTTGCTATGGTGGTTGAGCACGGGATATATCAAATGCATATTATTATTTGATTTGCATTATATTATCAATACTACAATTATAATATTTTTGTAACTAAAATATCAATCTATATTTTTTATTCTTATATTTTGAAATGATATTATTGGTCAAATCTCCCACAATTCCATCTTTAGACGCCATTGTTTGACCAAAACATCAAGAAGAGTTTATGAAGACTGTTGTTTTACAGCTATTATGGTTGTTTTATTGGTAACGAGCGATTGGTAAGAGATTTGTGACGTTGTAATTTCTATTTAAGGCAGTTTTAAAGAGAAATTTTAGGTACAAATATTATGTAGCGAGTGTAGATTGTGTGGTTAAAAGAAAAGAGATCTGTTTTCGCCACTCACTCCACTGTCAATCTGTTCACTCTCACAGTGAAAATCATCTGACGAGGGTTCGACACTGACGACTGTTCAAATCTTCGCGTCGACAAAACCGTTAGGATGACGGGGGGCTCAGGTCTTCGAGTTCTCTTCAACTTCACTATTATTAGGCTCCCATTTAATGGTTACTGGTCAGGATGTCTCATCATTGTATTGATCAGACTGTTTTGTTCATCATAGAATAGAATAGAATTTACTATTTAGGGGATAATGAAATCACGGAATAGGACCAATCCTGTCCTGTAGCTAAAGCAATGACTAAATGAACTGCATCTATGCAAGTGTGGTCCTGTCCCAGGAGATAGCCGAATTTAGAATCATAGACCATAGTCATAGATCAGACTAGTTTAGACTCCGTCTAGAACTACTTATCAAATCTAATTTTTAGCAAGGCTTCAAAATAGGGCATCATTTAGGTTACATTCATCTGGACCTACTCATTTTGGTGGATGGGCATAAGGGTTAGGACCTTTACTTGAACATAGTGATACTCCTGCTTCAAAGGCGGCATGAGGGTTAGTTGAACTGATACTCCTGCTTCAAAGGCGGCATGAGGGTTAGGGATCCTTCTCAATAACCTGCTCTTTTGTAGAGATGATGGGAAAACCAGCAGTATGAATGTTTATATGAGAAGGGGGTTGTCTTGTCCAAGTGTGCAGGAAATCTCTAAATTTTGAGACAGATTTATAAAGATGTTTCTCTAATTTCCTCCAATGACTTTATCATGGGCAGGAAATTACTGCCGAAGGGCTCAAGCCCAGTTAACTACTGGATCGGAAAAGTAAAGTATGGGCAGGGAATAACCATTCTTTCAATAAATTTTGGGGACGATTTTATGTTTTATTTAAGGGGTGAATAGCATGTATACTGACGTCTGGACTGTCTGAAGAAAACATTGAATTGACGGCTAAGACATCCCAGGTCATAAGACTAGGCATGAGATTGAGATCTCTTCATCACTGTCATCCTGTTGTGGAAGTACATGTATTTGTTTTCAGCACACTGTACATGCATAATTTGCATTTGCACAGGCCTGATGAGATGAATTAGGACTATTGAGAGGAAAACGGCAGGGGCTTCAAAAAAGTGCCTCCTTACTCAACCCAGTCCTACAAATGAAAACAAGAAATTAATAGTTATGTGACTTTCAATAAACAGCATTTGATTTATATTTTTTCTGTTTTATGAATAAGCCTAGGAAGAGAAAACATGCTTTAATTTCCATAATAATACATATCAATTTCAGGATCACAATCGAATAAGTGACAAGACCTATAGAGACTTTGGCCACTTCTAGATACCAGCAGTCAAAGTTCAGATATTTACATCCAAAAAGACACTTCAGTTCTTCTGTCAGTAGTACTCCCTAGAACACAACTGCTGCCTTATGGACCCAGAGTATGAGAGGAGACTTCTCCGCCAGCAGAATGGACAGTTGTCCCCATTTGGTTCGGTGAGTTGAGCAGATAAAGAATATTATTCAGATCTGCCTTTTAATCAGATTTATTCTGAATTATACAATGTTTTCCTCAAATTTTAGCTCTACACTGATTTTCAGATTTGGCATCACCCTACTTAGTCTTTTAAACTTTTATTTTGCTTTTGTCTCAAACTACAATTTCCAAGTCAGTCTCAGTGCTTAAAAACGTTTTTGGAAGTTGGATGTCATAGACCCTGAGAAGACATGAAAGAGCAAAGGTAGCAAACAGTAGAATCTCCTTGTGCACAATGTATGTCAGGGAACTTAGCCAGTGACATCATTTGTGGCCTGCTGGACATGGGCTGTTAGGTTAAGTCCAATTAGAATGCAAAAAACAGCTTTGGCAGGTGAGCAGATGTAGGTGGGTATATCTGAATGGTTATGAAATCCTGGTAGGATCCAGTTTTATTTATAGCCCAGATTCAGACTTTTTGCCCTCTAGATTCAGATTTGCTCCGAAGAGAGTCTGTATTATTTAATCATGGATTATGTTTCATTTCATAGTGAAGTGGGAGGGGTATAAAGGCAATAGTTGGCAAAGTTTGTGTAAGTCCCACAGCTTCAAATTCATTTGTCTGTTACATGTTTAGGGATAACTGTCTCTGTGATGCATGGACATGAACCCTGAAACATTTCTGAAATTAACAAATGTGCTCAGCAGATTTATAAGTTTATTTATAAATAAGATTTATCCTTTATTCATTTTGTTATCAAGTGCCATTCTGTCTTCCCCACTCTCATCCTATAGCCCCTTGATATGGATAGTTGTCCCTCCTTCCCGTGCTCTCTCCCGCCCTCTTTCCCTTCCTCCCTCCCCTCCACCAGTGCATATATGTAAATAAATGTCTCTCTCTTTTCCTTGACATGCTTGGTAAAGCCTGCATTTGGCAGTCCTGTTTTGTCACCAAATAAAAGGATCTATGGAGACAGATTCATTCCCTCCAGAGCCAGTCCATGCTGGAACATCAATTTTGATCTACAACAAGTAAGTATTAAGAAATCCATTAACAGACCCAAAAACCACAACATCGCAGCCAGAGTTTGTACTTTTGTCATCACATGTCTGGCCTTAAATACCAAGTCATTGCCAAATATTCTGTCAGAAGCCTTGTGTTAGAAATGGGAATATCGATAATGAACTGACATGTCTTCATCATTTTTCTTTGAATGAAGGTGAAACTCTCTCTTCTTAACAATGTAACATTTTTTCCATCTTTGCTTGGACCAGTTTGTCAGAGGCTGATTGATCATGACAGAATTGTGATTGGTTCCTGTAGCGTTATTAAGTGTGATTTATTACTTGTCTTGTGCAGCTTTGTTAACAAGCAGAGCCTTAATATTTGAAGCAGAGTTCAGAAATGAAAGTAACTAACTGAAAATTGTCATGGAAAGAATGCAGAAAGGTTAGGTGTGAGGAAGTAACATTTCACCATGATCAGATTAGCAAGGGATTGAACAAGTAAGGCCTAGATCTAGGCTGAGATCATGGCCAAGTTTCTTTTCTATTGCATGATGCATGGGATGGACTTACGTTACACAGTGCCAGCTATAAAATAAATTTCAGATAGCAGCACATAGTAATTGAGCTGAATGGCAAAAGCTCAGGTGATATTATAGTAGTGAAGAAAGAAATTTAGCCCACAGAGTACAGTTATAGTCTGCATTATTTGTGCATAAACTAATTCTTTATGATAAAAACTGGAGTGTGTGTACTAGACCATATTCATGTAGAAATTATTTTTGTATGACATACAAATTCCTTTACTGGCCCAGAAAGTCTATTATTTCAGCGGAAAAATTCCTAATTTGGCAACTCCAGAAGTAGACATTTCTGATATGGGCATTTTCAAAACATGAGAAGGGCAATTGTGTGGCAGAAAGGCTTTTTATAGTATGTTCTCATCTAGAAGGTGAAGCAGTTAAAAATTTATGTTTGGCAGTCAACATTATATTTGGAATTTCATTATTTTTTTTCACATAATTCAATTTTGATGACCATATTAATTTCCAGCCACAGACTCCTAGTTCAGCCCTCAAAACAAAGGATGCAAATAGCGAATCTTCCAAAGATGGGCTAGCATATGCGTGTTTGTTGAAGAATGAGCTTTTGTCGGCAGGAATTGAAGATCTGAAGGTAATGTCTTATGGCAAATAACATGTATTATGTGCTTCTGTGAAGACAGTTTGAGGAACATTTAAGACAATTTTCGCAAGCCTAAGTTCAGAACTATGCACAGTATTGTATCCCGGTCTGTTAACTGAATACAGAGTGAAAAAGGATCATTACTGGGCATTTTCAACCCTCAGATATTTCCTGAGTAAACTTTCTTCAGGGTTTTGAACTACAGAAGATATCAATTACTAAGAGTGGAACCTTGAATGTATATATTAAAACAGTTAATCTGCAGTCTATACAGCTGATATATGTTAGTCTGTCTCTTGTATCCAGTATTAGCTTATCTTTTTTTTTTTTTTTTCATCAGGACCTCCAGACTGAAGACAAGAAAGTGCTTGCTCCCAAAGAAACGAAAAATTTATTCAAAGTAAGGTCTTTCTTTTCACAGTTAGCATCAACTCGTTATTTGTGTTAGTCGCGCTACATTTGATTGCATTACGACACAGGTTAGACTTTTTGTGTGTGTGTTTCATGATGTGAAAATCCCACATAATATTTTGATGTATTTTTTGCGCCTTATCATTGGGTGATAGATATGACCAGTGTAGTACTAAGCTTTCTTTCAGTGATACAGTGGAAGTTGGCTAAACTGAAATAGAAGGGACCAGACAATTTGTTTCCGATTTACCATGTTTACCGATACAACTAAGATGTCAGACAAATATTGAATGACTGACTGTTGAAAACAAACAATAAATTAATGATTGTAGAAAAATTTCAGTAAAACATATTCTAAGTATTCTAGCTATATCTTATTCTGATTAAACGAAATGAACTACAGAGAATATATATAGGGAATGCAGCAAGATTTTTAAAATCTTCCAGAGTAAGCAGTTTTAGTATATCAGACATCCACAATTTACCATCTGTCTAACTATAAAACTGTCTATGTTTACAGTTCCATACACCTAGAAGATGTTCAGATGGCTGTGACACCTCTCCATATTCCTTGTCTCCTGTGGGCAGCAAAAGTCAGAAGCTGCTTAGGTCTCCTAGAAAGGTATGCTGTACAGCAACTGTAAGAATCTGTAGCTCTTCTTAATCTGTATAAAATAATTCATCTACTTACCATAGGCATAGAATGCTGTGTGAGATGTCAATCTGGTAAAAAGCACTTGCATCTGTTTCTTAAAGTAATGTTGGCAACTGCTATCATTGGTGGACTACATTTTCATGGAGGTGCATCAAAACCACACTTTCTTTATTTTAACAGTTATGTTTGATTAAAAATTCTTTGTCCATGTGAAAAAAAGAGGAGTATAACGTCTTTATAGTTTATTAGAAATATTCTGATTAAGTGAAATTGCAGTTAACCCCTTGAACCTGAAAAAAAAGATCTATTTAATCTGACCTTAAAAGGATATCTTAAAGACTGGCTGACACTCTAGATTTTTCCCTTAGTAAAAGAATGGCTTTGCCCAGGAGCCAGTGGAAAAGGGATTTACAAGGTTGGGGGATTCCGGATTCAAAGGGTTAAGCAGGTGTGATTAAGTGGAGTGCAGTGTTCCCTGACGTCTGCCCATATTTCATGCAGTTTTGTCGTATTTTATCCGCAGGCTGTGAGAAAAATATCCAAAATTCCTTTTAAAGTTTTAGACGCACCAGAGCTGCAAGATGATTTTTATCTTAACCTAGTAGATTGGTCATCACAGAATGTACTGAGTGTAGGTTTGGGCACATCTGTGTACTTATGGAGTGCATGCACTAGCCAGGTGAGTTTGATGTCATATTTATTAGCAGTTGACGTGAGAGAGAGATTGTGGTGCACGTGATAGTGTATATTAGATCTAATTGGGTGTTTGAGTTAACATTATGTTTTACCACTTAAAGCTGAGGAGCCCAGAAAATTTAAAATTAATCTTGCCAGAATACCTTTCTCCATTTGTTTGCTTAAGACAGGTTAATAATCTGTAAATTTCAACAAACCCTCTTTGGATCTTAGTAATTTCATGCCTGTTAGCTAAGTTTCACAAGTGTAATTGTGTGATATTCTTTGCTTTGAAGTGAACTGAATCAGAATATATCTTTTATGTTGCAGATATGTTTTCTTTTCACTTTGATACGTATTTAAAAGTCAGTCAGATGAAATCAGATTGGTTACACAAATAATGTAGAAGGTTTCAGTCAATGGCATCCTTGGATTTTGCCACTTCTAATTTAGACATGTCACAGTTAATGAAACAGACACTGAAGTTTTATATGAAGTCGTCATGATAGCATGTGTTGTCAGAGTTTTTACATATGTAATGTTTGCAGTAGACTGTGCATACACATAGATTTACAGAAGGGTGTGAGCAATCTTGTCTCTTTTGAGAACTTTAAAAAAGTCCTGTAGTGGGTATCATGGGATGTCGATTTCATTTTAGTCATGAAACAAGTTACTCATCATGAGCACTGGCTGTATGAAGTTGACTGCCAAGCATTCTGTGTAGGACAAGGCTGTAGATGTAAAAATTACTTAAAGCCATCCTTTTGTTCTCTACAGGTGACCCGTTTATGTGATTTGTCAACTGACAACGACACTGTGACGTCAGTATCATGGTCTGAAAGGGTAAGCTTCTCGATGTCATTAAAATTTTTGTTAACTGGAGAATAATGTCTTCTGTGTTTCTAATTGTTTATGCCACTATATTTGTGTTTCTTGAATGAATAAGTTAGATGGAAAGCTGTAAGTAATGCTTAGCTTTTCCAGAAGTTAATCTATCGAATTAAGTTTNTACTGGAAGCCAGTGATCACAATGGTATAAGAAAAATAATCCTTGATCTATTTATTTCATGCCCGTAATTCACACACTACACATTTTGTGATTGTTGTACAATCATGTTGAAGTATACAAAATAAAGATTTATAATACATCTTGAGACGCACTTCTAAAGATAAAAATTATGTAAAATAAAAAAAACAGAAACTCCTTTTACTGTATACAGAGATGCCATTCTTCCGCTATTCCGCGGAATTCCGCTATCGGCCTCTTGGAGGAAAAAAATATCCACTTTTCGGGCGACATAAACTCCGGCCGGCATAAACTCCGCCGCTCCGTTCTCCGCTATTTTATTATATTTTTAGCGAAAATGAAATTCTACGACGTGACGAATAGCGGACATATGGATTTTATGCCAGTTTGCCAATATCGAACCATTCAATTTTCTGGCCACTTTTACCTATGTGTCTTTGGTAACAATAAATTTGGCCTTCTGAGTGGCAAAAACTTTAGTTGAAAAGTAATAATCATCTGGTACTGTCAGGCGGTTCACTCCAGTTCAACACGGTGGTTGGTCGAAAGAGGTGGAAAAAATGCTCGTGAAATCGACGCCAACGTAAAGAACAAATGGAACTGGAGTTGGATGGAGAAAAAAAATGATGGCATGTGTTTGAATGCCTTCTTTCGAAAGCTCAATAAGCCAAGGTTTGCTTTGTATCAATGGTGCGATCAAGAGGTATCGTACAGTGGGAAGGGGAGCAAAAGCACAAATCAAAACAGTAGGCCTACTATTTTTCTGACTGTCTATACTGGTATTATATTCTAAGTATTATTAACACATTAATAATGATAAACTATGCCTAACTTGAAAACTAATACACTGTCTTATGTTTTCTTGCTATTTGTTGGGCTTTACGCGGCTTCCTCCTTTTTGAAAATTTCCGGCCCAAGTTCCTCCTTTTTGAAAATTCCAGAATGGCATCTCTGTTTGTGTTTCTTGAATGAATAAGTTAGATGGAAAGCTGTAAGTAATGCGTAGCTTTTCCAGAAGTTAATCCATCGAATTGTTTATTGATGTTATCTTTTGACAGATATGTCCTTTAGTACCTAGTACATGAACAGTTTACATGTTGCAAGTTTATTCAGTCATCTAATGTCCATGAATTTTTATCTTTGCAGGGTAATCAAGTAGCAGTAGGAACAAACAAAGGTTATGTACAGATATGGGATGTTGCAGTCAGTAAGAAAGTACACACACTCATGGGGCACGGGGCAAGAGTTGGTAAGAATTCATCAGTTATTTTCATTTCCTTGCATATTCTTTTCCATGAGAATAGCTGCTTGAGTCGTTTGACTGTCATTGTTGTGGCCAACTTGAAGCATTATAAGGCTACACTGTGAAAGTAATTAAAAACAGTTCTGAGGGTCACTTAATATCTTGTGAGATATGTGAGCCAATTCCAGTTCTCATTTATATTCATCATTCAGCAAGCTTGAGGTCAGCAGTGTGTTTAGTGTGCACTAGTAGACATGTCAGATTTGAACTGGATATTCTGAAACAGAAGCATTATGATATGTGGCTGCGTAATTCATAACTGCATCATGCAGAAAATTTTGCTGTTGACTTGAATACATAAACAACTATGCATTAGCAGCAGATCCAGCAAACCATAGGACTGCTATTCCATTATCCTCTTAATTTATCTCCTCAGGTGCATTAGCATGGAATGGGGACATGCTTTCATCAGGCAGCAGAGACAGGTTGATATTACAGAGAGATGTCAGAACGCCCAACTCTACACCAGAAAGAAAACTTGTAGGGCATAAACAAGAGGTTGGTAATACTCATTAAGAGTAGACAGAACATACATCCATGAGTATTTAAATTCTGAGAAATGTGTTTGAATACATTCACATCCATACTTGCATCTCTACTTAGGACACGCACATCAAAAATAATTTTCCGTTTTTCAATACTTTTTCTCTCTAAAAATTATCTTTGGTGCCCAGCGAGTCAATTTTGCGAAGAAAGAGCATCATTCTGTTACCGTGCGCATATGTAATATGAGGCATATTACATCCAACGCAAAAAGGAGAGCTAGAGTTACCGGGTTTGGCCTTTGCGTCCAGAATTATTCCCCTTCCCCAATCAGCGCAAGCCTGTGGCAAAAGCGCTGACATCACTTACATTCCAGCAGCTACAGACACCTCTACCTGACAATGTGATATTCAGCTTTTAATTAAGGTTCTGGTATTCCAAGTTCAAACATAAAGTTTGATAGTGTAAGCCAGAGAAAGTACTCTGCATTTTTATTGCCTCAGCATGATTTTGTTTGGCATATCTACTGTTCACAGAGCAGTTAATACATTCATACCAACATGCTATCACCGGTCCGCAGAGCACTGGCTAGACAGCATGGCCATGTGGCAAGAACATATTTGACGTAAGCTTATTGCTGCCATGCTTGCAGTGGTTGTAACAATGTAACAATTCGGACCTTGGATAATGTAACCCTATGGGTTGTGTGGGGCCGGCAGAGGCATTATATCATTATGACAGACACTTGAAAGACTGTTTTATTGGAATAATAGGGTATCGTATGGTTTAAGATGGTCTGTAGGACGGTGCAGTCTTCCTTTAATGTAACATCACATTGTTGTGCAAATTGTGGAAGGATTTGAATTTGCTGTGACTTAATACTTAGCATGATGTAGTAATTTACCTTGTAAGCACTTCTGTCATACCTTATAAATCTAAAGTGTCCATTTTCAAAACTATCAATGAGAGTACAACATGTGATCAATTTATTGAGTGATGGCCATAATAAATTATGCTGTTATGAATTTCATATAGATGTGTATGAAATATATATATCAGGTCAGTTTTGAACTTTTTGGTAGATGTTAAGAAGTCTTGGCACAACCAGTTCTATAATGAACTACATGGATAATATGATTCTCTTTTCATATCAGTGCCATTTTATATGCTCCCAAATTCAACTCTCTAATGTAAAACTATCTATTTCTATCAAGCCGCATTGGAACAACCAGTGTTTTGCATGCCACAGTAGTTATAAAATGTTAATTCCTTTTACACAGGTTTGTGGATTGAAATGGTCACCAGATCACCAGCACCTTGCTTCTGGTGGCAATGACAACAGACTGTTTGTATGGAATGCAACCAGTACAGCACCAGTGCAAACTCATATGGAACATCTGGCAGCAGTCAAAGCTATAGCATGGTCACCACACCAGCATGGCCTGCTGGCAAGTGGAGGGGGAACTGCTGATCGCTGTATAAGATTTTGGAACACACTGACTAATCAGCCTTTGCATTGTGTAGATACTGGCTCTCAAGTATGCAATTTGGCATGGTCAAAGCATTCTAATGAACTGGTGAGTTGAAATGAGAAATACACTAGTTAGAGCTACACCAGCAAGCATTAACAGTGCACCACTTCGCTGATGTAGGCATAGTTCAATGTACTGAGTGAAAGGACTTACATCTAGTTTTTAGATTCATTACCAATTATTAGTCTTGGTTTGCCAATTTATCAGAATGTTGACTTTAGGCTGCAGAAATAAAATACTGCTTGCATAATACGTCTTATCTTGAAAAAAAGGCACATACAAGTGCAAACACATTTGGTATAGTAATCTATGATTGATGTATAATATGAAATTCATTTAAATTTAAACAGATAGTTAGGACTCTGGTGTATTGTTATTACAATTAATTCTTCAACTGGGAATAGGATAAGCATTTACTTGCTAAGTCACTGACCTATTGTGCATGAAATGGACATTGGACATTGCATTTTTATTGATAATCTCAAAACACAGCTTGAATGCCTCACTGCTTCGGCATGCGCTGCACCAAAAGAATGCTAAAAATCTTTGGCAAGTTTGACACATGAAATTATAAAAATAGTGCATGGATGTTGTTTTCAGATGTAAAATAACTGTTTTGCTGCTTCATTTCAGGTGAGCACTCATGGTTACTCACAAAATCAGATTCTGGTATGGAAATATCCTTCCCTTGTACAGATAGCCAAACTCACAGGACATTCTTTCAGGGTGCTTTACCTGGTAAGTTGCAAGCTGTCATATATTTTTTTTTCTTATGAAAATGATTGTGAATTCTTTGTTTCCCTGTCCTTTATCACAGAAATCCAGGAAATTATCACCTTTTTAGTAAATTTTGGGAAACTGTAGGCTATTGAAATTCCATGTTCGAAAGATCTGGTTGTGGTTGGAAGATGACCATCGGAAGCTAGAGGAACCTCCTATAGAAAGATTTAGATTCAGAGTGATCTCCTGTTAGCTTTAATTTACTCAAAGAGTTATATGCAAACTTGAATAAGGCATTTAGGCAGTTTTATTTGGGTATGTGCTAGATGTCATTTGGTTATGGTTGTGATCTGCACTGTATCATTATATCTACTTCCTGTGACAGCATGTCAGAAGTTTGTGTTTTGAAACATTTCAGGCCATGTCTCCTGATGGAGAAGCCATAGTGACAGGAGCAGGAGATGAAACTCTTAGATTCTGGAATGTCTTCAGTAAAACACGATCAACTAAAGTAAGTATTTTTTTTTATCTTGTTTTGGCCATGGATGCTTATGTTCCGAGAATTTTTAGAACTCTGAGAATATTCTCCTTCTGATCAGGGAGCCACTCATAAAGGAAACTTCGTGATACCTGTCCAGCCAGCATTACTCAGAAGGAAATAGATTCTTCTAGCTTTCCTTATATAGTTGAACCTGGTCTTGTGATTACCTTTACATCACATATACCTCTCTAGGTGACCAAGTTTCAGAAATTACCTTTAATTTTTCCCATATATAATATGCATATAGCTGTCATCTGTCTAATGCAATTGTAGCCACTCTCTCGTTCTCTCATATCCCAAATAGTTTAAAACAATAGAAAAATACTGTCAGTTGGCCAGTCTGCAACCTCACAAGAGCCGTTCAAAGCAGACATAGCACAACATTAATTTATCCCTGGCCACTTCCCTTGTACACAGATATCCACTGTGGCCGATTTCATGTATGATGCTCACCCCCACCCCAAACTGTTAAAATACTGTCAACGCTTTGGACAGTAGATGTTAGTCCCTGGCTAGCAAATTAATCACTTTGCGCACTATCACCTCCTGCCACTTATGAAGTCATTGCCTCACCTCTGATATTTAGCAAGCAATACCAAAATAGGTAGCAAAGAAAAACCAAGGTCATCTATCATTGTCGGGACACAAGACTCATAAGATTGGCTAGTAAACGAATCAGGGGTTTAGGATGTTAGGAACAAATTATTGTTGCCATATTCATGCTTGACTGTACATTATCTTTTGTGTTGCAAATGTATTTAAAATAGATGCATTTCCAAATGAAATTGCTTCACTGATAACCTAAATATATTTTCCATTACTTTTCAGGAGTCAAAATCTGTTTTGAATCTCTTCACTCGCATCAGATAAGACAAAACTTTAGATCCATGTCAATCCATCAGTCATTCACTGCTGTCCCTTGCAAGGGATTTGTGACCAAGGCTGGAATTTAGTGCAACATAGTAAAGCTGGAGTGAAGAATAGTGGACTCAAATGACAAAAATGCTCTGTGAGAAACATCTGGGGTTTATCCCATTGTGTGGGGTGACCAAAATGGGCTGTCCGGATAACATGTATATTCTTATATGCTGCCTTGGAGTAAGTCTTTGTCACAATAAAATTCTGGTGTGGCTGTGTATTGGATATGTGCAATGGTAGGGAAGTCTGACAGAGCACAGGTGCTGGATTTCAGACCTGAGGAAAGCATGAGCAGTGGGCATCTCATTGATTACCCTTTTACAGGATCTTCATTACCATGGTGCTTCTCTTGGTTAACTTAGTTTATGGATATTGGTATAACTGAGTCTCAGACTGTCTTGTCATCGATGAAAAGGGATGCCATTCACCACAGAATTTTCTGAAATCAAAGTGTGTCGATGTCTTTTAGAGATTGACATTGGACATCTTCTGAGAAACAGCTTGCATAGAAAGAACACTCTTAAAAACCTTTTTTTTTTGTTTGTCTTTTGTTTCCTGTTAATCCTGGACATTCTCCTCCTGTGTTGTACAGGTTTATGAGATCTAAATCTAATTATATGTGTTTATGCATACACAAGTTTAGTTCTTTAGAATTGTCTTTGTGTTATATGAATTATCTGCGGATGATGACCGCCTAGCCTCCCGTAAACTGCAGCATTTTCAGAGAATATCATGAAAAGTGAGTGGCATTCCTGATGTTATGTGTATAAGGATGGACGGATTTGTATTCTGCTGATAGTTTTGTTTAAAGGCACTGACTGAGAAAGAAACTTTTGTAAAGATGCATATTATTGTTAACCCTGTCAGCAACTTTTCTAGCAGTCCCCACATTCAGAGTTAAAATGGAGTACGAAGATGAGAATTTGAGCTGCAATTTCAGCATGAACTGTTTTTATTTCAGAAAACCAGTTACTTTTATCCATTCAGTTGCTTTACATGGGTTTTCAGTGGGTTCTTACATGTAAATGATGAAGCGAGGGGGGGGATTGTCAAGTTGTTGTACATTTTATCTTTTAATTATTATATCCACTGGATCTTCGAGGAAACATGTCCACTTTTCGTACCATGTAGTTATATGGTATGTGGATGGTGGATATATCACCTGGTTAGAGTAGTGTAACACTGATATTGAGAGAGTGATGAGATGATATTTGAGTCATAAAAGGAAAAATGGCTAGTTATTGCATTTCAACTGTGAAATCTCATTTAGTGGTGATTACAGGAATATCTTGACCAATACTGTGTATGTTTTGGCTAGCAACTATTGTAGACACTTTGACAACAACAGTGGTGATTGTTTTAAAGAGCAAGGGTAAGCCCTGTCTTGAATGTTTTTTGTTTTTTTTTTCATTTCTGTTATTTTAGCACCTGTGGTTTAGCCTGACATGTTAAAATGAAAATTGGAACTGCATGCGTTTGTATTATTTCAGCTCCATATAACTTAAGTAAGCTCAGATTGCCATAACCCTAGGTGTGAGAAAGAATAAGCATTGATTAAGAAGTACTTTATAAACCACTATTTTGATAGCTCTAGTTCCAGTGAGGGGAATAAGAAGGAATATGGGGTCATGGGGACTTTTTTGATAGAAGGAAGATCTGCTAACTGCATGGAATCAGTAATGTTCATTATGGTCGTGGATATATAAGGAGACCATTTCAAAATGCATCTGAAGTCTCACATGAATATTTAGATTATGGATAAAATATGGACTTTATAATTTTTGTAGCAGTTTCCCATCGTCAAGTCTTTCTTCATTTCACAGGAATAATTTTCAGTTGACTTTCAAAGGCAGTAAGAGTTTCTCAACTTGGCAAAATAATATAATACAGTGGCATAACAGGAACAGCAGTGCTTTGAAATGAATTTCAGTTCTTTCTCAGAGGAATGTGTGTTTGGTTTTCAATAAAATAGAAAATGACTGAGCAAATGTTTATGTAGTCACTCATATCCACAATTTCTATATTGTGCAAGGGTTATTTCTCATAATAACAATCTCAAAGTGAGAAAAAAGGTTTATATTATCGTTTGAGTCATCTAAATCTAGAAAGTTTCTCCTGAAGATCGGTCATTCTCATCTATTGTTTTTTGTTCTTTTGTTTTTTTTTCTTGTTATGTAAATGAATTCTATGTTTACATCAAACGTACAAGGCTAGGAACATCCCATAAGTGGAGGTATTAATTTTTACCTATGCATGGCAAGAAGTATTATGATCTGTTGCCAGTGTAGTGAGCAGGTTGTCATATAGACTTGCTGGGTCACCAGAGACTTGCAAACTGGTCTGGGCTCAACATTTAAGAGAATAACTGATCAGTATGAACTGAACTGTTAGGAAAACTCAGGTGTGATGGATGACTGAGGAAAGTGTTGTTAATCTGCAGAACAAGGGAACCAGATTTCCAAATAGGCTGCATGGTTCAACTGACAGGGTATACAGATTTGCTTGTAGATCTCCAGCGTTTGGGATGACCAAGGAAATCGATACTTGTGTGAATGAATAAAATGATTCTTGACTCTGCTCTGTTTTCTTCTCAGTGAAGCTAGTGTGCAGAGTTTTATGTTAGTTTTTCCTTTTTGTTAATTTCCTAGATTCACGTGCTGTTTTGTTGTACATTGACAGAACAATCTGTGATTTGTTCAGTGAGATATTTTGGGAGGAAATCAAGTACTACAGACACGTGTAAATATTGTATAGGATTCATTCTCATTCTACCACTTTGATTTTACATTGCGTGTATATGCAGTAACTGATGGATGGTTGGTCAGCTAAGAGTGTTGCCTTCCTTTCTTTGCCTCATCATGGTGCCGGGTTCTAGCAGTAACGGAAAAATCTTGAAAATCAAATTCTTCCCAGTCGTAAAAATATCAGGGACACTGCAAACATGTAGGACTTCTTTCCATGGAAAATCAGGCAGCTTCATCAGTATTACTAAATTTGCAAGATGAGAAAAGAGAGAAAAACACATATGCACACCACTGGACACAAGCTCTACTGGATGGGTTCTATCCACTTCATAGTGGTCAGGAATGAATTTCTTATCAAACAGTTTTGTGATGACATTCTCATGGCTTTACGAAGTTTATTGAGCTGAAAGTAAACATAAGCACACATAATGTCCAAAGTGACAGTTTTGGTGGCAGATGTACCTTTAGCAGCAATGAAGAGTTTGATAGGAATAACTTCAATCTCGGGTAAAATATCAGGGCACAGAGACTGTAGAGAATTGGGGGGAACCCTGTTTTAAGGGACCAAAGCTACATGGACCAGGGATGCCACTCTTCAGAGAAAACTCTGAAACCAGAGAATGACTGTGTCTTTATTAAGAGGTTGTTGTTTAAAATCAGTAGAGAAGCAGCTTGCTCCGAAAAAATCAGACTGTCAAAACATGTTATTTTCTTTTTGTGTCTTGATTTCTGGTTACCCTGGGCGCTTCTTCTTTATTATAAAGATTAATTAGGTCTAGGTGATGCAAGTTTCATTCTTAAGAGCCGTCTTGTATTATGTAAATCACTGCTAGTAATGACATTTTAGACTAGATCCTATGTGAAACTGCAAAAAGTTCAGAGAACGTTATAAACATTTAGTGGCATCCTTGATGGACTTATTGTCAAAAATGGCACGTATGTTAGTTTTCTCAAGTCAAATTATGTTGTGGTGACACAGTTTTGATTGAAAGGATGTGAAGATGTGTTTTTTATTTGGGAGTCAGTGAGATTTATGACTGGGCATTTCTGTACTGCAAACCTTGTGTTCATAACCTACAGTATAGTAGTATTGGCATTGGAGAGAAGAGAGGTGCTGAAAGAAATTGTGATGGGTGTGAGTGATGCTGTGCCTGATTGATAGAATGCTGACCATTATTGTGTATCTACTTGTTTTGACCACATGTCATGATTTGATGTGATTTTCAAAATGTCCCATATGACTGATAAAAAGATTGCCATGGATTTAAGCATGTCTCCATTGCTATTTCAAACAGCCATTTGCATCCCTTACGGGAGAAGGTTATGTAGATTGCTCAGGGTCATTGGTCATTCACAATAATAGGTTTGCCTAGGTTCATTCACAATTGAGGAGCATTTTTCCAAAACTCGGCATGTGATCTCTAAATATTTTTTAAATAAAGGAAAATAACATTTAGGTAATTTGCTCTTAACACTGTTGGATGACGTAAAATTTTAAGGAATGCAGATTTTGAGTTCAGTTAAGTTTTGAATGAGTTTTCAGCAAAGTGCATTTACTAAGTTTGGTAAAATGCTCTTCAATTTTTGGTTGCTCAGGCTCATTCACACTTAAGAGTTATTGGGGCTCATTCACAGTATCGAGTTATTAAGGCTCATTCGTAGTTTAGAATTACTGGGGCTCATTTGCATTTTAGTGTTGCTCAGGTTCATTCACAGATGCCACAGTGTCATTACTTTGCAGCCTACCATCATCATTATGTTAGCTCCACTGCCTCATGCTATTTTACTGCAATATAGAAATGCCTCCACAGCAAAAATGCTGATATTCTATTAAGTATATGAAGATGTAAAGTTTAATTCATGCAATAGAGGGATTGATAGAAGGAGGAGATCTTGATGTAGACTGTTGCAGCCTATTTCATCAACAATAGGCCGTAGGCTTCCAATGACATGGAAAAATAATGTACAGTGAAACCTCGTTATACCGCCAAGTAAGGGGCAAACAGAAAAATGGCGGTATAACGAGAATGGCGGTATAACGAAAATACCATGTAGAACAAGGGAAATAAGTAATTTACCATCATTGGACTGGCTAACATGTCTAAAATAATGCAGTTATCCCCCTTTAAAACAATAGTTAAAATTAAAAGCAAGCAAGTTAAAATTAAAAACAAGGAAGAACTAAGGATTGGAAGCGTATATGTCGAGTTGGAGAATGATAGGAACAGAAGTTGACTACTACACATTACACATCCGGGTCGGAGAATCACACGAGCGCTAGGCCTACGTCATAGATCAATGTGTGCTGTTTGCATCGTACCCCGCGACCGGTGCGAACCAGTTGAAGCATCACCGCGCGCGCGCTTACGTTTGTTCGCAAACTCTCTAANCTGCCTCATGCTATTTTACTGCAATATAGAAATGCCTCCACAGCAAAAATGCTGATATTCTATTAAGTATATGAAGATGTAAAGTTTAATTCATGCAATAGAGGGATTGATAGAAGGAGGAGATCTTGATGTAGACTGTTGCAGCCTATTTCATCAACAATAGGCCGTAGGCCTCCAATGACATGGAAAAATAATGTAATCATAATAGTTAAATAACAAATGATAGGTAGCAGGAAACAATATTTATGACATATCGCTGCAGCCACATTTATCAAGAGACACAGCAGGTTGGTTTTTGTTTTTTTTTCCTATCAAAATTTTGGCAGCAGCTTATAAAAATTATTTCATCATTCATGCTTGTATCACTTTTAAGCAGCAAGCAAAGAGACAGCCAATTGAAGATTTCCTTTAAAGAAATAAATACTGCATCAATTTGCATGTCATGTCTTGGGGCTTATCAGTCTCCCAAGCTTTTTGGTTCTTTTTTCCTAAGAAAACAAAACACAGCATGTTAAAGCTGGCTTGCTGCCAAGCCAGAGATCGAGCACCTGGAGCCTAATCTGTTGATCTTACGAAACTGGAGGTATATTTTGAGTTTGATATCACTCCTCATCTCTTTGCTCAGGTGGCAGCTTCTCAGAAATATGAAGTTGTCATAACAGTCTGCAATCTGTAACACAAGCAGAAATAGATCATCTCCTTGTCAGATGTGTCGATATGAAATACATGTCAACACCTTGAAAGGCTGTATCTTGTTTTGTCAAGGGTGTGTAAAATTGTTTCCCACGTGCATGCGTGTAAAGGCACGTTTCCAGTTTAAAAGGTGGTGGATGAAATACAAAAGGGTTAAGCAAGTTTGCTCACGTATGACATTTTCCACGATTGTGAGCCAAGGCTCTATACGGGGTTACAAGGACTTATAAGAACATGTATATAGTATATATTATTGAGATTGGCAAAAGGCTCTGTAGCTTTTAAGGAAATATTTAAGAGACCGGGATTCAGATGAGACGAGAAAGTAAAAATTAGTGGGGGTGTTTTTGTTGTTGTTTTTTTTTCCCCACAGTCACTGTTTTGTTGTTGTTTTTTTCCCTATGGGCTCAGTCTCTGTGAACATAAGGCGTTCATACACTAATTCATTTATTCTGCTTATTGGCGCATCATTTTGCTCCATTCACATTAATTTGTTCACCCATCCATGCTTCTTTAATCTTTATAGTATATATAGACAGTAATTATAGAACAGAATCAAAGGGGCACAGTAACAGGAATGCCTTGTGTTCACAAAAATTAGTACTGATATTCCAAATGCTGGGGTTACATATGGGAAGTGACGTGAATAAAGATAGCATGGGATGTAAAGAGTATGAATATATGCCTTCTGTTAAGATGATGTCTGGCAAGCAAGGAGTCAAAGGGCAGTATTGGTCTTAAAGGAAGGACAACCCATAGCACTGTAGAAGGAAAAGATACAGTGGTGTTTATCTTGAATAATACCAGCATAAAAATGGGTAAAAAAAAAATTGTTATATTTTTGAAAGGGGCAAAAAAGTCTACATATATTTTATATGCAAGTTACAGCTAAATCTTTGATAAGGGTGTACTATGTAGTTACCGTATTTCCTAGAGCATTTTTAATTTTTTTGACTGAGCTTACACTGCTCAAGAAAAGTGTTCAGGGTAGTCTCTATTATACAAGTGTTTCAAAACTGATTGTGAACAAATATTTGGTTGTTTTATGTTCAATAAAATTATAAACATTACATAAACTGATTGTTTTGTGTAGATCTGACTTACTTGATTTAAGGTTTGGGTTATTTTTGGTTGGGTTTTTTGTTTTTCATTTTCACTTTTTAGGGAACTGTGAAATCCTTGTAGCATGCAATGTGAAAACTTAAGGCAAGAGTCCATGGATTGCCCAAACATATCGAGAAATTTTATGGGTGACTAGATTTAAATTTTAATAAAGGGTTAAAAAAATATAAACTGAAATGATACAAGGATTTTGTGACAAGTTTTAAATTATGTGACTGCTTTTGGTAGCTTGGATGAACACTGCTAGATAAAGTTTTCTTGTTCTCCATCACAAAGGCTGAAAGTTAAATATAAAGGTAAGTATCAGTATTATGAGAAATTACAGCATGTTGCAAGAAAGGCAGTAACAAATTCATTCCTGTTATAGAACTTAGGACTACGAACTTCAGGCTACAAATAAGCCATTCAGTTAGCAAAATGTATGCAGACTGCAAATCTTATTATATTTGTCAGCTTTCTGACATGCCTGTCATGGTTTTAAGCACAGTTCAAGATTTGCTTTGGCAACTTGTTTCCTTGTGTATAGAAGTCAGTGGGTTTAGTTTCTCACATCTGTAGAATGTTACAAAACTAATATTGCCCCAGTACCCAGTAGTCCATTTAGATATTTACTCGCCAACCTACATACATTTTTTATTGTGACAAAATACCTTTGGACGAGTTTATATCCATGCACGCAGTCATCTGAATTTTTTGCATTTCATTTCATTTTGGCCTCTTGGGCATTGCATTGTGATTTTTCTTTCCTTATCTTTGGTGAAAAATTATGCTGTACATCTGATTTTTGTTTATTGTTAAATAAAATGGAGTAATGAAGAAATAGGGGTGTGTATTCTTTATGTATGTCTGATCTCTTAGATTGTCTTTCTTTCTATGTGTGTGCTGCTCACATAGAGCCAGACTGGGAAATATAGAGAGAACCTGTTTGAAAGGGGAAGGGGGAAGTGCTGTACGTTTCCTTCGATCATACTCTTTCCAGACATTGGGTAAAGTCTCTGTCAAAAGAGAAGTAGTGAAGATATGTTACATAATCTTCGGCTATCGATTTCTCTCTCTCCCCCCCCTCCCCCCTTCTCTCTCTCTCTACTTCCTTGCTCCCTCCTCATCCAGACTATCCAGTGTACTTCAGTGTCTTAACTGGGTTTTTTGTTTCTTTTTTCAACCGGTTTCCGCTACTGGGTGAATGCTGAGACCCACAGTAATACTTTATTTTCCTTTGGTTAACAGAAAATACATTTAATACTGGGTGGCCCAAAAAAAGCCAAAAGTTGACTTGATTTTTGAGTCCAGTAACTTCCAGATTAGGTAAGCTACTGGTAAGGTAAGTGAGTTTTGAGAGTACTTTTGCAGACAAACAATATCTATATTTGTTACAACAAGTTTAGTTGACATACATCTAGGTACAGTACTGTACTTTTGTCACAACGAAAGACATTGAAAACACATCAAAAAATGACGCCCTGGTGGCAGTGTCTCAGGTACACATTTGACATGCTAGTGTCAGTTAGGTGTTTTAGAGCTGTGACTTAGCTGTAGCAGCTGAAAATTTGCATTGTTAACAGGCGGTATCCACCTTCTATGTTGTGCCAAATTTCGGTGGCATAAACTTTGTATGAACGAAGGTTTTAACCTTCGTGAGTGCTGTAGAGGTTTTTGTTTTTTTTTCATTCGATGTATAGAACATGGCAAGTATCACCAACCATAAAGTACTGTATTTGAACAGTTCAACATCAGATTGCTTGGCAGTGGTGGCTCAATCTTTCAAGTCAACGGCAACAGACCACAATAACATCGTTGGTTTTGTTCTTGCTTGCTGTAGTCTTTTTGTTGTGGAACAGTTCCAATTCTAGACTAGTTTCAAACACTGACAACGACCCGCTTTCTGTCGTTCTCTATATTGCTTTAAACCCCACGCTTGCCTTTTATTCAACACCTCCCCGTATCAATGAGAACGCTGTTTTGCCCCCCAAAACAGTTACCCTATTATTTTGGGCTCCTGAAATCGCAATGTTTATCACTGACATCCACCTTTACCGATCATAGGCTATCCGATCACGCCAAAGCCGAAACTGGCTGTTTATGACAATTAGGACTTGCTCAAGCACGGAACTCGACGCCCGGCTAATCCACCAAGCTCACCCGGTGCACGTGCGATAAGGGGATTAGGGACGGACTGGAGACGGGCCAATCTTAGGGACATCACACTTGACAAAGTGAGAAGGGGAAATTTGCCGCCAATAAAGCAGGATTAATTGTCAACCATCGGCACGGTGGCATGGCGAAGATAGCGCGTCTCCTGTCGTCTTCAAACCTTCAGTGATACGGGAACTGGGAGGGTGGGAAAACGGACAGACGGCAACGTATGAAGGGTAGGAAAATGCACATAATTATTGTTATTCATTATTCGGGTTTTTTTTTTTTAATCTTCTTTGGGCAACCTTTTTGGCATAGAGGCTGAGAGGTTGTTCGTTATACCTGTATTGTTTGTTAGTTAACTCTCGTGGCGCTACACATCGTCAGCTGAAACGAGTTTGAACGTATCGGCCGGTTACGTACTGTTAGCCGCCTCAGCGTGTAAGTTTCCGACTGACCACTTTGCGACTTTGGTGCAACGATAACTAACCGTCCCTCATGAATATCGAATGAGCAGGGAGTGTCGATTGCTAATTAAAGTCAATAATTAAGGATCTACTCATTGATAAATATCAGTTCCTTTATTAATCTCCTTTGGCCCATATCAGAATCGAGTCGACAAGAGTGCATAGTGAATGAGATAGTCAGTAGACGTTAGTACTGTGGAAGTCCGGCTTCGCATCTTCTTCGTACAAACACAAAGCGGAAAGTCATACTTTATCAGGTACTCATGGGGTTCTCTCCAAGACGAATCTAGATTCCATGATATCCAGAGGGTAGAAACAAGCAAGTAGAGGGACAAAGACGTATCGATTTATGTATTGTTCACCAAGTAACTTTTAGCGTCACATTCGAAATTCAAAGCAGTAACAATGCATTTCGCGTGTGAACTTCCCAAAAGACCACAGCTTCACCTCAGAAGGACGCATTATGTATGTTTTGTGGGAAGGAGGGTGTTGGGGTGAATACTGTGGTGATTTGCATCGTGGAAAACAAATCCGTGAAATAAATACGGGTGTGGGGCAGATTTTTAAACAGATTAGTTGTCTTTGAGGGGATGCAAACGATCGTTTTGTAAACAAAACAAAAGACGATCGCAGAGGCGCAAGCCGTTAAACGCAAACTCTTTATGTTGTTTTAAAGATTCTGCGTGATCGCATCGATCTCAGGGCGCCAGGCAGACTCCGAGTATCCAAACAGTCCTCCAGATGGTATCGTCTCTGTCCAAAATGCGAGTTTCATGAGGTAGAAAGAATAGCCGAACTCTTCAAGATAGAATCGATTCAGCACTGTATTTATTGCTCATTTCCCGGATCTTTTTTGAAGCCGCTGTCTGTTGGGGTGAGTTCAAATTCAAATTACGGCGGCTGTAATGGCAAATTTATTCACTATTCACTTTCTTTCAAGCAGTATTTCGTGCCGCAGAACTGACGTCAGTGAAAGCACAGGAGAGAATGACAATGACTCTTGACAGTATCGAGGACACTGTTATTGTTGCAGCCATTTGACTGTGACAAAGTCGTCCGGATATTTATGGGGGGTCTTGGTTTTGCAGCTTGCTTTCTTGTTCAAGCTGCATTTAATAAATTACGGCATTGATTTTAAGCAACCCAGAAGAATGCCTTTGGGGCCAGGGCTGTAACTAGTACCCCTACAACCCCAACAATGCNGGGGGGGGGGGGGGGGGCGGGGAGGGGGAGAGTGAGGCAGGCTGATCAAGAGAGGAGAAAAAGGGGAAAGAAGATGCCTGGGGGGTAGGTACATAGACCCTGTACTATGGTCTTCCGTAGGGGCGGGGAAAGGGGAGGAGGGGCGAATGAGATAGTTACACTCCTATCTCAATCAGATGTAGTAAGACTTCAAGAATTGTAATTTTTGGAGACTAGTCCATCTTATGGTTTAAAGCTTGTGAGTTGCTTGAAATTCGTAAATACATTTTATTATAGAAACATGAGAGACTCGTAAACCGACCTAAGCTCCCCCTACAAGCAATTACAACGGAGACTGGATATACATGATATTCATGTATCTGGAATATGAATTTTGGGATCGTGAGATCCTAGTATATAACCAAAGAGGGCTTTCTTCATGCGGGGCAGCATGATCAAATGATGGGGGCGTTGGACTCAAGATTTAAAGGTTATGGGTTCCATTCCCGATCGTGATTGTGTTGTAAATGTCCCAGGAAAGCATTTCATTCACGTTTTACCCAGTCGCCCTATCTGTGAATTGAAGTCCTGACAGTGTAAGAATGATGTGTTAAATTGCTAGTGATCAGATTTTGTAGTTGGCAGCGGCACTGTATGCAGGCCATTAGTGTGAACTGGTGAGAGCGGATATTAGTCTGAATACAAGAACTATAAATTACATTATTAATGTTGTTATTATTATTGTGTGCCCACTTCAGTCACTTTCAGAATGCAGGCTAGAATACTGCACAATTTTCTATTCTTCTGGTGGATAATTGAGAAAAATGCCTTGACATGGGATAGGGAACAACCTCATTACACTCTCAAGCAATTGCTTTGTTATCAGCAACCTACTGTGTGGCTGTAATGATCAAAAGACTATAACATAAACTATGCTTGAAATAGCACACAAATTGTGATGTACATCTTTTAGACGGCAACATGCGCCCAGAACAATTTCCAGCAAAGTGATCAAACTTCATTGAAACTGCACGAAACATCAGTGTTGTTGGATACATGTGTTGATACAGTACAGTCTTACGCTTACTTATCTCATAAACCAGGGTACATTGCAGTCGGCTTATAAATAAATATAATAAATAAATCTTTCAATAAAAATGTTTTAAAAATATATTATTGTAAATGTAATAATTTTAACTCTTTCTTAACTATGCTCCGCACAGTACCCCATGCCGCATTCCGTTCTATACCACAAGCCACACGCTGAATCATCCTCCGTACAAAAGTGTGCAGTTGTGAAAAATCTGGTTGTTCTGACCTAAACAAAAAAAAACAAAAAACGCTTCACATGTGCGCATGGGTCTTCAAACGTATTCCTACATATTAATGCATAAGTAACGACAACAATAACAACAAAACAAATAGTGATAGCAACAACAACAAACAATAATAGCAATAATACCAACAACAAAAAACATAATAGCAACAACAACAAACAATAATAGCAACAATAAAAAAGAAACATAATAGCAACAACAACACGAACAAAATGACATCCAAAGATGAAGGATGTGTTCTTATACAACTTTATTTGTCACTTTCACTTTACACCATTGAGACTTCGAGTATCAGAGCGAGCATCAAGGCATAGACTAGACTCAGA
Source organism: Ellobium chinense (assembly GCA_033807755.1). Classification (NCBI taxonomy): domain Eukaryota; kingdom Metazoa; phylum Mollusca; class Gastropoda; order Ellobiida; family Ellobiidae; genus Ellobium; species Ellobium chinense. Next base: position 1,535,489 of record JAWQUT010000115.1, on the reverse strand, counting down.
TCTAAATCTGCTAGCGAAACTCATGAACGCTACAAAATGGTTCATGGCATAATTTTCAATTTTAGATTTCTAGGATTGAACTTGACTAATCATCACATCTAACTTGCAAAATATTTCCGAACAGCACTACCTTTGTATAAAAAGTCTTCGTAGATGGAGTGTGTTCAGATGTATTTTATACAATTTTATAAAATTATTTAAATTATTCAGTGGAATAATGGAGGACTGGGCTTTAATGAGGTGTGACAAAGAAAAAAAAAATGAATCAAAATGTTCACAGGAAAGTTGTTGTTTGTAGTGGCTTTACTGCATGGAGCTGAAATCCGTAAAAATTTGATAATGCGAAAACTGTTTCACATGATTGTGGTGAGAGAGCTGTGGCACCCCCCCCCCTCCTTTTCCCTTTTTTCCCCCCAAAGCCCTTCCGTTATCCTCACTCACTTTCTCCGAAGCACAGTCATGTAAGTCAAATTGAAAACATCATTCTATCTCTTTCTTTCCCCACATGCACACCCGTCGCGTTCACCCACCACTTCTTAGGTAAGTAGTCTATACAGTCTAAAGTCTTTCAGTCTGCCAGTCATCTGATGGTCACAGGTCTTTCATGATGAAGCAAAACGTCTCCATTTAGCCGATGTTTTGGGATACAACACTGCAGAAGTATTGTATTTATTTGCTTTGTTCTTAGCTCTGTCGTTTCTCAGACGATGTCCCGAAACACTTTTGATATGTCCGTTACCAGTGTCTGTATTGCCCACATTATTTTTCATGTCTGTATTTGACACAGAGCCGGTTGAATGGGACTTTTCCACGTCAGTGTCCATGCAGTTTCTTGTACGTTTGATGCATTTGGCACTTTCAATGTAGAGTAAGTTGTTCTGCCGGTTTTGGTTACCTGGGATTTGGAATCCCTCTTGAGTAGAACGCGCCCGTCGATATTGTTGCTTATGATGATGCTGGTTGTGCCCTTCGAGTACGCAGCTTTCATGGTTTTCCTCTTGCTCGTTGTGTTGATTCTGACCAGGACTGGTCTCTGTCTGGCACTGTTTTTGCTGGAAATCGAGAACATTGTTCAGCAGGTCAATGTACCGAATGGCCAAGCGCAATATTTCGTTTTTGCTCAGCTTCTTGTCCGGAGGATGAGTGGGCACCAGTTTCCGAAGCTCGCAAAACGCCCCGTTGACGTTCTGTTGTCGCCATCGCTCGCGTGTGTTTGTAAACACGCGTCTGACGAGTTTACGACCTCCATTCCCAACGGTGGGCACGTGCGCATGCGCGTGCGTGGCATCGAGTCGCCTGTCCAGCTGGCCGTTTCCGGTGTCCGGAAGGAGCTCAAAAGGGGTGATGACGTGGTCACGGTCGTACCCACCGCTGTCCAGTGAGCCGGGTGAGAGATCGGCTACTGATGTGGGATGTGGGACCTGATGTGACCTGCAAGGGATAAACAGGACAGAAAAGGATATTAATTGATTAGTTCGCTGTTCACAATTTCAGTTCTATTTTGCGTATTGAGGCCGCAGTCAACCATATAATAATATATATATATATATATATATATACAACAATTCAGAAATCCACGAATACACAAGTCAATACTGTTGGCAAATCTAAATATTACTGAAGCAGGACACAGTACGATATGCAAACAATGAAATGGCCTATGCAAAGTTTACAAAATAGAGAAACAGTGGTTATACATCTTATCTTTTCCTTATCTCTATCCCTTGCCCAACATCAGCTGATCCAGATTATTTGAGTCCACGGCTATCTGAGTCAGTAATAGCCTTAATCAGTTTGATAAAGGACGGGGGGGNGGGGGGAGGGGCAACTGTGCTTATTCAATCTGGTGAAGCTTTGATCTATTGACAAACGAATTTACCACGTATTTCATTAATTACAATTAACTGAGTGAGACCATAAATTACATGTTCTTTTCTCACTGTTGGAAAAGTACTAAGTAATCAGCCAATAGGTTATAGTGTCGAGGCCATATGAAGGTTTTCCGAATGCAAGCCACATTTTCCCGGTAAGCTGATTTTTGCTGAGCTCATTTTATGCAGAACACGCACTAAGAAGAAAGTTAATACAATTACACTATCTTAACTTTGTTAATATTACAACCACAATGACAAGAGCGCTCTGTGTTTGTGGTTTTTGTTTTTTTTTTTCAATTGCTTGGGCAAGCACTATCACTGTGAAGCGGGGAGAGTTAGTAACAGAAGTAGAAAGGAGCTTATGATGACCGAAGAAAAGAAGGAATGGGTTTTTTGTGGTATTGTTGGTAAAGAGGGATGCTTTTGGGTTATGGTTTTAGTGTTTAAGGGAGGAGGAGGACTGTTTATGGCATTGATAATATAAATGCTCTGTTGTCTATAAAAGGGCAGGAATGTCACTCTTCAGAGAATTCTCTGAAATCAAAGAATGTCAGTGTATTTCCAAGATTGATGATTGACATCAGTCTAAGAAACAGCTTGCACAGATAAATGAAAATCTTAAATAATGGTAATCCTTTTTTTTGTGTGTGTTTTTTTTTCTCTCTTCTTCATGTTGTAGAAATTAATTAGACCTAGTTGTTTGTTTTTTATGAGCATCTAAGTTTATTTCTTAAGAACTAACTTTTTGTCATGTAAATTGTTCTTTGATAATGACATGATCTAGACAAGACTTAACGTGAAATTGCAGCAAGATCAAAGAATATCATGAAAAGTGAGTGGCATCCCTGGAGGAGGCGGGGGANAGGGGGAGTTTTCATATTACTAATGTTGATGAACTTGAGTTGTTTACAACGTTAGTGATACATGAATTCGAGAAAAAGTGCGCATGTCAGTGATTTTGGTGAGGGGAGCAGAGCAGGATTGCTTCAAGTGTCAGCGCTAGTGATAGGCTGAAAAAGAAATAGAAGGAATGTTTAATTTTTTACGAATGTAAAATATGATAAAACCACTGACATTACATTTATTTTCAGTGGGGTTACCTTTGTGGCAGAACTCCGTATCCAACACTGGAGAGCCGGATGTATGTGTGCTCCGAGTACGAGACAGTATCATCCGAGGTGAACACATTATCGTCCATTGCGTCGTCGTCGTCATCAGCATCCTCATCAGATTCATAGTGCACTGTCTTGCTGGGGTAATCGCCAGCACTTCCACCTGACATCTGACTATGAAGGAACTGTGGGGAGAGATCTGTCTTGCCAGTGTCCGAGTCACTCATTGCTGGTGGAAGGACGCGGCTGATCTGTATGGGGATAGAAAGAAAAAAAGTTGTTAAAGTTTTGTTGTTGTTGTTGTTAGTGGTGGTGGTGGTGGTGGTTTTGATGTTGTTGTTGTTGTTGATGATGTTCTTGGTGTTGTTCTTATTGTTCTTCTTGTTGTTCCTAATGACAATGTTGGTGGTGATGACGGCTGTGGCGGTGTTGATTTTCCCTAGGTAGCTGGCCCTATTCAGAGAAAGCCCATGTAGTCAGGATGTCGTACTTACAGTATTGTTTAATGCTTCAGTCAGTATCATCGACTCCACAAGTAAGTTCAAATGCAAATACTGATATTGTTTTGTTCAGAATTTTAAGCCCCATCTGATGACATTTTCGGAATTCATTTAGTATCACACAAACTAAGAGTCTTCACTACTCTGTGATGATCTTGCTCTCCCCAGGCCAAAGGAATGTTGCATCAGTAGTCGTTTTCTCCAAACCTATTTAATGAAAAAGGCATAAGCTCGCTTTGTACTTGCGGAGCTACAGCTCAAATTCCTTAGCATGTCCTGCAAAAATGCACAATATTTGCTGGTCTAAGAAAACGAGTCTCGCCAACAGAAACAAGAGTTGCCACTAATCTATGGGAGACCCTTGTTAATCTGCAGAGTACACGGCACTCTTCCTGACTCATTCTGGTGTCATTACACGACCGACGAATGCAGCAGGAGAAGATGATGAAGATACGACGTTATATGTCTATTCTATTGATAAAGGCCTTAGAGCCGAAACGTTTAGATGTAATTTTCGGTCTTAATTCTTTACTACATTTTTAATAAATTCCTTGAATTAAGGTTGAGCTTTTAATTTTTCTCAGTTTTAAAAGACACGACGTTATATGGTAATATGGCATGATATGGTATAATTGAGAGTTCATACGAGTATCACATGTATCATCTGAGTATAACCTAGGGGCACGGCAGAAGTTTCGTTGTCTTCAAAAAGAATTCTGCAGATAATAGAAAGCTTTAATTTTTAAGTTTACACCTCGTAGGGACCACTATGGCAGAGGTAGAACGCGCATGTGGCATTTCCTAGTGTTACGATCATTCTGCACGTTAGGAACTCGATATAAAATTCACATCTGATTTTAGTTTGTAACGTGCGATGTAATCGTAATTTTAGGATATGCCTTATGCCCATGCCTACATCTGCCGCAATGGTCCGTAAGAGATCCAAACTTGAAACTAAAAGCGTTCTAATCACCATCCTATGACACTGCACATCTAGGCTTAGAACTGAACGTTTTATAACTCACTACCCCTACTCACAGTGCAGGGTGACATCAGACGAACACAGACAGGAAGTCGACTAGATCTAATTCGTGTATGGACGCATAATGCACGAGTTGGTGGTTCTAGATTGCTTATCGCCCGTGTCACTTCCTCCTAGAGCTCTACTTCCCTTTTATCCCGCAGAGAAACGTGAAAATATCATTCCAACACGGTCAGTTCCGCGTTAATCGCAACCCTTCGAAAGAATGCGAAAGGTTGCAAATAACCGATGATTCCTGTAATACGAGATATACAGAATTACGTTTTCTGAGAGAAAAAATATTGAGTTTAAAAGAAAGTTGCCATTAAGCGGATTGCCGTTAAGTGGGTGGGTGACTTGTACTTCTCTTCTCATTGGCACGCGATAATGACAAAGCTCGTGTTTGTTTTCACGTCTTTCTGTCCCCGCGTCCTGGCCAAATAAAACCAGGGGGGAAACCAGTGTATCTGCCAGAGAACCACCCTGGGAGATAAGTATCTGCGAGATTTGCCCTATCTACAGATTGAGCGATACCGGGGTGTGAGTTACATACGCGCATGTCAACATTTCAGATGCCTGATGGACATGGTATCAAAACAGACGCGGCTCAGATTATAATTGCTCTTAAAGAGAAGAAAAATATTGTATATTTTTGTTTTGGATAAGAAACGTGATGAGGAGAAGTTCAAAAAAAAAAGAAAACGAGTTTAAAACGATACGAGCTTGCGTATTTTATTACGAACATGCCCTCTTGAACGAATGGAAATGAGCCATCTAAATATTTCCCTTAGAATAAAGATTTTTTTTTTTTTTGTCCATGAAAGAGCTAATGCTTAATGGCTTAACGCGTTTAATGGCTTTAACATATTAGAACAATCTGACGTCAACCCGACCCCAACACTTGGTGTAGAATGAAGCTTTGTCGTTGAGTGCATGCAGGTCTATGCGTCGGATAATCTATGCGACGACTAGTATTCGATGTGAGACTGTCCATTTGAGTGGCTCGCTCGAGCTTTTAGAACACATTCTAAAAGATGGAGAAGTAATTGGAGTTCCATCAAACTGGAGAATCAGGCTTTCAGTCTGGAACAACATGCTCTGAGCTGCGCTTATCTCCACACAGACCTGCAACCCTTGGCATGCCGTGCACTAACAAAAACATGCTGTAGGAAATGGGCTACAATTAAACATTTTCTATACATTATTTTCCTTTCTTTTTTTTTCATTTATTTGATAAACAAGAGATTTGGTAAGCATTTAAACCCAACTTTGAAACAAGACTACAGTCAGCTACATACAAACTTCAGACACTCTCAGAAATGCCTTAACAAAAGTCTGCATGACTTAAACACTCACTGATCCGGCCCTTCAAGCCAAGAAACAAAGGAAGCGAGAAGACTGAAATGCTTAAATCTATAAAATCTCAAAAATTCACGTCCTCGTCCAGAAAAGGCGTGACATGTGACAAAGTGAACACATCAGAATCTTCAATAGCATCTCTCATGACACCCCACTAAGTTACAGACTCTAAATTCGGTTCAGGTGAGCATTTTCAGGTGATTAAATATCCTTATTGTCTTCAGCAACAACCCCTCTACATCGCTGTTCTTTCAGTATTTGAAAATGATAAAAGTCAGATGGAACCCATGAAAGTTCGGTTGGTTTCTAAGAATGCACACCTCAGTCTAAGTTGGAATCGTGTCAGTTACAAAGAAGCAACAACATCATGATGTAATTTGTTGTAAAGTTATTAGGTATGTTGTCAAAGATTCATATAACTTCACGCAGTCAAAATTCACACGTTTTATGGGCGAGGCCTTTAGCATTTTGATCCACATCGTAAAGCGCAGAGGACCCTATCTACTGTAGCTTGAGCAGTTCACTTTACACCAATAAAAAACAAACGACGAATAATGATTACGATAAACGAATATGTATATAATCATCATTAAAATTTGTAACCTGTTTTGGATGTATAGTCCAAGAAAGAAGTTTCTTATTCAATTCAAGGTATTCACACACAGATCCAGATCTACACTATAGGTGTCTTCAGGAAGAAGTTCTAAAGCTTTCCTCCTTACGATTTGTTGGTGCCAAAGTCACAGAAATAAATTATAATAACTTGGCAGACACAAACATGAAGCATCTATCAGAACATTGTAAAGGGCTATGAAAAGACCATGCTTGTCCAGGAACTTTTTAAGAGGGGTACTTTCAGCGATTGTCTTTACTGTGCACAAATAAACATGACGTTAACAATAAGTCGCTCAATTCATCCAATCAGATTCACGGACACGCAGGATGTGACAGTCTTCAGTGTCGTACCAGGAACATCTCGACTCCGTAAAGACAATTTTTAAGATAATGACGCAGGTATTAAATCGTCTTTAAAAAGTTATCTTCCTATTGCAAATGTATTTTCTCTCGTAAGAAAACACTTGAACGAATTTATAGAGAAACGGTCACTTCAAGCCGCATTTAGGTCAAGAGTCACTGGCCTTCATACGCGTTACGCCACAGCTTGCATTGTGCATCACGCGTGCAACATTACACCACAAGACGGAAGAGCGTGCAGTTACACAGGTGCTCACAAAACATCGTTCAGAAAAGTGATCAAAACTCATTACAGTGCAAGAGAGAAGTAACAGCCATATGGTGCATGATGAGCAATGTATAACGTAGAGCATTTGCCCCAAAGCTCCACGACTCTCAGGGGTCCAAGCAAAATGCACGTTTTCTAAGACTTATACTAGTCCCCATGTCATTGTACCTTGTGAAAGATCTCTGCGACATTACATACCCCGGGGGCTCCGCACCATCAAATCAGTTCATGCCGGTGAAAATAGTAGTGGCAGTATGTTCCACACGAGACTTCTTTGTTTATTTGTTGCCATGGTAAAATAATTGTTCTATATTCCATTAACTATGTTTGTAATTTTCTGTGTGTCCTCTGAGTTCCTCCGCTTCCATTACGAATTGGTTATCAAGTCAGTATCTCGGAATTATCTCGGAATTTTGAATTACAAGTAGACTATGCGGCTGCTTCGCTTTCACAGTTAATTATTGTCATCTTAAGAACCCACGCGAGGAAAACAAACAACACAAAAGAGGCAGTGTTATAAGACGAATGGGAAAATATTTAAGAAAGTACGCTATGGTTATGTTATATGAAAGTTAAGGTGGGAAAAAGGAAATATATATTAATATGGCATAATCAGATTGAGATTAAAAAAAAAAAAAAAANGGGGGGGGGGGGGGGGGGGAGGAAATATATGAATATGGCATAATCAGACTGAGATTAAAAGAAAAAAAAAACAAAAGACATAAACATTTCCTTACCATAGTCAGAATACTGTCTTTCCTGGTTTAACAGTATAATACTCTGTATGGCGTTACTGTAAAATCGGTGGACCAAAGCTTCCTTCATAAGTTGTATGGAGCAAATGATACGCTTTGCATAGTCCTTCAAGTACAGTTTTGTATACACTCGCAGCTTAACAGAATACTCGTAGGTTACGCATCTACAAGGTGACGATCGTCGGTGTTCTGCAATTTATATCCACCATCCTCACAAAGAAATCAAGACATGTTTTCTTAGCGTCTCAAATGTCCCGGGGAGGCGAAACCTTTTCGACTATTATTTTTGAATTACAAGTACGCAGCTGTTTCGCTTTCGCTTTTAATTATTGTCGTCCTTCTCGGGGACCCACGCGAGACAAAGCTTTTCTTTCTCTGCGCCATATCAATCATCTAGATCTCGATAAAGAAAGAAACCAACAAATAAGTGCCGCTGAATAGGCCTAAGAACTTAGCGATATCGTCAAGATAAACAGTGTTACAACCTAAGATGCATCTGTGGATCGCATGCGCTCACGACGAACAATAATAGTATTGTACTTGACATCTAGAGAAAGCGAGAGAAAGTGGAGAGAGAAAAAAAAATAAGAGAGAGAGAGAGGAGTATCGCGATACGCCCTGATCGTAAGATAGGCGATGAAAGTTTGAAACATTGGTAGGCCATTTGCGCTGGAAAGCCAGGAGAATGGTGAGCTAAGCAGGAATGTGGGGAGGGAAGGGGAGAGGAGGGAGAGACCTATGAAAAAAATGGAGACTGAACTTACTAACCACCTTCTCCTTTTCGCCCCCCCTCCTTTTTTTTCCTCCTTTACTCTTGTCGGTAACCTCTTGTTTTCTATTCACTCACTCTTTTTTGTATACTGTCGCCTCGGCGAAATAATCCAGTAATTTAAGAATTTTTAAATTTTACAGGACAGGATGTTTAATTTCTTAACACATGGCCAAGCAAGTATCAAATTTAACGTTTGTGCAGCTGGAAAACTGTCTGCTGGCATGGCCTCAATATTTTAACATAATTTTGGCATGTAAATGAAGTCGTGCACGAAATGATTTTGGGCAAAAATATGCAGATAAAGGATTATTTCACTGCGGCGACGATATTCTGCTCTTTAAGCATAAAATGTTATACTGTACAAGATTTTTTGTTTTCATCACTCTTGCTAATCTATCTTATAAGAATGAACTGGAGTAGTGGTACGCTGTTTTCGAACTTTATAAACTCCGAAATCGCTGCAAGTAAAATTCCGTCGGAAGCGTCAACATGCATTAAATTTGATAAAGGAGGTTTAGGGTCAATGTCTGCTCATCGGCGATACAAGATTCTATTAATGATAGAAGTTGTGCCGCTTCCTTTATTTTGTCCTTCTCAAGGATGACGTTAAAATTTCATAATTTCATCTCCTTTTATTGCAGACGCCATGTAGTGTAAAGTCTTCGAGCTTCGTATCAACGGGTAAACCCGAACATGTTATCATCCAATAATGCCCCGTTGCTTGGGCGGGAACGCATGCTGGATCATTATAGTTTGGCTACTGTACCACAGTGATAATACGAGGATTTCCAAGATGCAGAAAACCTTATTGTAGTCACCTATAGTCCCATTCATAGGTTAGGTGTCCATGCTAGTATAAAGAATAATCGTGATGTTGCACTATAAAAGAAAACTTTCTGTTTGTTTTATTCTTCATCTGGGACAGATAAAATAGGTGCCTGGTCATAATATTTGTTCTACTGTGGGAGATATAAACGTTTTTTATGTAGTTATAAAGATGGTCGGTTTTAGCGACCGTAATTTCTTAGACGTACAGTAGATGCTGGTCAATCATCTACCGCAACAAAATATTGCAAACTGTGAAGTGTGCTTTGGAAGGAAGTCTTCTGGAAAGCAACTAGGCAAAACCTGTCGTGTTTATATAATTTTTCTGCAAAAAAAAAAAAAAATTAGCAGTATTCGTCTCGCACAGGTGGATTTATGATAGTACGTAAAATCAAGTTTGCATGACATTAAAAATGACAATGCAATTTGTTGGTCATGACATTTATTTACTTCTTTATTCTCCAGCTGTCCCTTTTCGTGCAACGCAGGGACCTACTTTGTGTACCTCCGTCCTCCTACACCACCCCCCCCCCCNCCAGTACTGAAAAAGGAGCTCTCTTGTAAGTGTAAGACTGCCCTTTTCTCCCATCAATCTCCCTTCCCCTTCCCCTCTCTCCCACACCAGGATTAGTGGGCGCTGGTAAAGTTCCAAGTCAAACATGCTGCTTGTGATTTTGGGACCAGGCTTAGGAANGGGGGGGGGGGTGGGGGAGGTGGACTAGACAATACCCGAAGAGGGATGTTCAGAAGGATACTGTAACCCTATTTCACACCCTTATTATCTTTATTTGCTGTCTTCATCTGTTTTCTATCTTATTAAAACCCACATATTCGAATGCACATAATTATGTAAACACTCACACGTTAGCCATAGCATTACAAGCTAGTACCAGCAGTGGGAAATCTTGGCTCACTAAAATTCACTAGGATTTTCACCAACGAGCCGAGCTTCGAAGTCCAAGGGACCGTTTCACTCTTTCAGTATTTGAAGTGTTCGACTTCCTGAATATGATTTTAGATACTTAATCAGGAACCTGGGACTACTGCACTACAACGAATAGCCTGATTTGCATGAACACGAAGTTTGCAGTCATGAGGTCTTTTTTTACTTTAACTTTTTTTTTTCAATTATTACAAAGACCATGCACAAAACGCTTGGTACAACGCAACGGTATTGTTTGGGTTGGCTGACCTGGAGAACCTTTATTTTTAAGTTCGGACCTCTTACGGATCGTAATGGCAGAGGAAGGCATGTGGATAAGGCATTTCCTGGCTTTACCATCATACTGTACGTTAGGAAAAACGACCTGTGGGGATATGCATAACCCATACCTTACTTGAAGTATTGCGTTAACTATTGTGAACACTACTAAAGTGTTGGGAGTTTCCCGTGGTGACCGCAGTGCGTTAACAAGTTAACTAACGTAGGGTTTATGCATACGGCCACTGATCTAGCTCGTAACGTGCAATATAGTCGTAAAACCATGAAATGGCATAATATGCCAACGTGCCCTAACTGTACATAGGAGATCCGAAATTGAGAATAAAAGCTTTCTAAAACACCAGTAATACTCCTCTAGATTCTTTTTGCAAATGGTGCTCATGATCAACATTGTTCTCTCTGTCTATGTATCTCTTCTCTCCCTTTCCCCCTTCCTCTCTCTCTCTCTCTCTCTCTCTCTCCCAACAAAAATGTGTGTTTCAGCGAGCATTAATTCTTATGTTGTATGCATTTTGCGCAGAACGGATCCAAAAGTGTGATTTCTAGCACCATGAAAGACACAAAATCACCTTATACGTTGCAAACAGTCCTGCCTTAATTGGATGCATCTTCTGCAAGAAAGCAGAGTATTTGCGGGCTTGAGGAAACAGTCAGTTATATACCAGGGGAAGCAACTGTTGCCACCAAGCTATAGGTTACAGACCTGTAACTGTACTTTCACTTTGTGGTCCTACAANCTCTCTCTCTCTCTCTCTCTCTCTCTCTCTCTCTCTCTCTCTCGCTGTCTCGCCCAACAAAAATGTGTTTCAGCGAGCATTGCGTATGTTGTATGCATTTTTGCGCTGAACGGATCCAACAGTGTGATTTCTAGCACCATAAAAGGTACAAATCACCTTTTACGTTGCAAACAGTCCTGCCGTAGTTGGATGCACCTTCTGCAAAAAAGCAGAGTCTTTGCGGACTTGAGGAAGCAGTCAGTTATACCAGGGGAAGCAACCGTTGCCACCAAGCTATAGGGGATCTTTGTAGATTTCCAGAGGATGGCACAGTTCCTGACTCAGTCTGATATCATCTCATGATCGAACAACGGTATTGTGTTAACGTTTCAGGCACCCATTAATAGACCAAATCACTACTTGTGTAGAATTCTATAATTCCACTAATTTATACAGTCCCCCTAAAGCTAGCCAATGTCAGGGTGTAGAAATAATAAAAAGACCTGTGCGTGATCTAGATAAAGCATTCAATTTTAAATATTCAAGCAGAATTTAAGCTTTATAACCGCATCATTTGATAATAAAGTGTGTTAGGCCTATGTATTAGCACGCGGTTAAAATCCCCCTAACGAATAACTGGGTGCCAATTCAGGAGGCGAGGTGACTATTTTTAAAAAAATAACTTTTGTGAACATTTTGGGGGTGTTGCTGCTCCTCCCCTCCCNCCCTGCCCCCATCCCTTTCATCCCCCATTCATTTCTTCCCCTTAAATGATAGGGCTTTGGAAGTACTCTAACCTCCGTGGGAAAATTCCGAAATCACAGTAGAATTTGTAGAATAAACACTTCATTTATGGGGCTGAAAGAAGAAAAAAAACAATAGGTGGGAATAAGTAGCAGCAATAACCAGCATCAGCAGCAGCAGGAGAAGAAGAAGAAAATGAGGAGGAAGAAGAAGAAGAAGAAGAAACTGAAGCTGACTGAGAAAGTGAGCGTACTTTTCACGCCGGGTTAAGTTGCCTGTACTCACAGTGACCCGCGTCTGTTTTGTTTTTCTTTGCTTTGTTCTCCTGTGTGCTTTGTTTTGTTTTGTTCTTGATTTACAGATAGCCACCTAATTGTTGTCCTTGTAAGAATAATATACTTAAGGACATAAAAAAGCACAATACAAAATGAGGATTGCGGTCTACCGCAGCCAGCTGCAGTTGCTTAAGTGGTTACGCTTAGTGTTAAGAGTAGGACTGTCGGTCTGTGGGCCAATCTCATTTCGATTCTTTTCATTCCCCTTCACCATGATGGTAATATGCAGAAACTAATAACTAAAAGAACTACTGGTCATTAAAAGCATGAGGCTGAAAATGTGAAAGCTAGTTGAGAACTTGCACATTAACGAAGAGATGTTTTACATCATAAGAATTACGTACATTAGTGCATCGGTTCTGAATGCACTCTAAGTAGCCTTCAACATGCAGAACTACTGTAATACCGTACTTAAAGTGTGGTCGCTAATGCGCTTCTTCTCAAATGGCAGAATAATAGTGATCAGCGCTCTGTACGCGTAACATGACAGCGGGAGTTGTATGTTCTCATAGAGTTGAGAAAGGCTCTAACTGATATGGTCTGCTTGGTTAGTTATAATAATTGGAAGTTGAAAGAGCGAGTGTGCCTGAATATGAGACTCAGAAACGTAATTATTTGAGAACTCGCGCATTAACGATGGGGTCTCTTACCATCATAAGCGTTACATTAGTGATTTGGTGCTCAAACAGCGTTCAAGATGCAGAGTTAATTTAATTCTTATGATGGCAAGAAATCCCGATGTTCAAGTTTATGCGCAAATTCTCAGTTATTTTCATTATAAAATAAACAAAGAAAGATGGCCTACCTAGTCATCGCTGGTGGTGATAAGCTTAATAAGGAGCTAGAAGTGACCCCATACGAAACTAACATTTCCCTGTCCTTAAGCACTTCAGGCGCTGACAGTATCTTTCTGTCCTTAATTATACTCAAAACTTGTATATGGCGACCATCTTCCGTTGCTAATAAAAATCGGTCCTCTGAGACAAATGGTCACTCGATGTACACTGCTTTCGACTCGTTCTACTCTTCCGAGCGGGATAATTAGAAGTGGGTGTAAAAAATCACTTTATTTACTATCTATTCATTCTCACTATTCATAATCCGCTTCATGGTCCTTGAGAAAAGGAACTTTTGCAATAATATATTACGGCTTTTCATTCATCACATTAAAGATAAATTTCAGATAGAGATAATATATTAGATTAAATGTCTACTAATTTTAACTTTACATAAGATGCAGTTGCTTGCTACAAAAAAAAAAGGAGGGGGGGGGGGGGGNGGGGGGGGGGGTGGAAGGGTGAAAAATTGCATTCCTGTTCTAAAATTGGAGATGACCATGACTGCAATGGTTCAGTGATATGTTTAAATATCCAGTGTCACCTCCTGTAGGTGTGCCTCCAGGGCGTGCATCCTTTGTGCCAATCTTTCCACATTATCTTCTTTCTTTCTGTTGCTATCACTGCTTTCCTCAAGCTGGATCTTGTCTGTTTCCTTCTCAGTTTGTTTCATTTTTAGGTATGTTAGGTGTGCTATTCAAACATGTATGAATGAGCTTTGCCAAAGAGGAAGAAGAGAGGAGCGGCGAGGATGAGCAAGAGAGAAAAGGGAGAATGATCCGGAGGAAGAAAAGGACGATAGAGAGAAGACAGACAAATAGAAAGGTTGTTTACCTCGTAGGCAAATTCATTTACAATATCATACAGTGTGATACAGCCCATTCATAATACGAATAGGGCTTACATAGAACAACACGCACCCTTTACATTATTATAAATGAAAGACATAACAAAGTTATTGTTGATCATTGAGATCCAAAGTAACTCGAAACATGTACCCTGATTTTGTGCATTTCCATCGTGTATACGTGTCACTTCTTAATTCATGTTCTCCTATGATTAAGCTGTATGAGCGCACGTCTTGACATTGGTATATATAAGTTTACCTACTTTATGACATCCGCATTCTCCCACTTCCAGTATTTTATGAGCATTGTCCTCTTTTGTCAATAAATGTCTAGTTTTCCTTATGCCACCCATTCTTTACCAATCCTTAAATGAGATTGTTTTCTTTCGGAGATGTCTGTTATACTCGGCATGGCAGAGACGAATCTTATAGGAAACCCTTTACTGAGAGTGATATTATTTTATGAAGCTAGTGATCAGCGCCTGTTAATGGCAGTGACACTGTAAGCTCGCCAGGAAGCTGAGAAAGTCCTAGAGTGATCAGGCCTGCTGGGGTAATAATAGTGTGAAGTCGCGTGAGCGGCATTAACCTAGATAAGAGACTTATATAAACCGCACTATTATTATTATTATTATTAATATCATATTATTATTATTATGCGATCACGCAAAGTTAAAAAAGGAACTGTTTTTAGATCACTTTTGGGCTATATAGGATGGCCCACTCTCAGTCATTATGTATGCATTATCATCCAGGCATCGTAAGCCACAAATCTAACAATCATTATTCCTGCATTCTACGTTTCCATTATAGGGACATATCACTGGCTGATATGACCTGTTGCACTGGCTTTACTTGGCGGGTGTATCTTTTACTTTCGTAAACGAGATTTGATGACGCAATCACACGACTATTTTGCTGAAACCAGAAGTGAGTTTCACTGGAGCTTACCAATTAATACAGGTCTTTAGGTGGACTTATAAACTTACATACAGGCATGCATTCGCTTTTGGGAACATATTTTCCATGTGTGCCTGTCTGTTCGTATATACTTGCTTTTGATTGTTTGTTCTCCAACTAATGAGAATTTCCAACAGCTGAAGATTGTTTTATCTCCAGATCTCAGCAAGTCTTTAATCAGTTTAGACAGGATGGAAGTTTAACAGGATTATTTCATTATAAAACTTCTATATATATGCGAGTCTTATAATTATGTAAGTGTGGTTTTTGTTGAAATGCACAACACCTAAATTTATATTTGACCTATATAAGGTATATTATAGTATACCCCGCTTAATCTCAATTAACGTCAGCTAAATCACAACATATTTCAAATGAAATACTATAATTCTATATAAAAGTCACTGGATAATCTCAACACCTTTTAATCGAAACTCTTTGAATGCTCCCGAGGAGTTGCGATTAAGTGAATTTGACTGTCATTATTGAGATGGCTATCATATCATAATATACAAATTCTTCCATTATGTCAAGAAAGTTAATTCTATTCCTCGGGGATCAAAAAAAAAAAAAATCTTTGTTTACTTTGCCAAGACCAAGATGGTCGCCGGCGTACAGAAGGCGAATTCAAACACAATTCTTAAGAGGGATACTTTTAGCCGGAACGCCCAGTGGTTTTCTTAAGTTCTACTCGTATTTCCAGAGTGAGAATGTTTTAATTGTCCAATCAACACCAAGACAGGCCCATATCAAATTGAGAATCTGGATTGTTGTTCGCCGAAATAACGACCGTACGGTGGTGGTGGTGGTGGTGATGGTGGTGTGGTATAGCACTGATAATAGTGGTGATGAAATGATGATGATGATGATGATGATGGTGTGTTGTTGTTGTTGTGTTGTCTTAGGTGGTGGTGGTGGTGGTGGTGGTTGTAGAGCGATGCTGATAGCGGTGATGAAATGATGGTGATGATGATGATGATGATGATGAATTTTTATTTAATCTGATGAAATTTCGTTATTATTTGATATCATTATAATATTAATATACGTCCATTTTGAATTTTAAGTATTAAAGTGTATTTCTTGATCCATCGCCGTTTTGGACAGAACTTTTAAATTTTTTTAATGTGTTGCAAATGATGATGATAAAGATGATGGTGATGTTGTTGTTGTGTTGTTTTAGGTGGTGGTGGTGATAATGATGGTGGTGGTGGTGGTGAGCTAATATTTGAGATATGGTATTAAATATATTAAAGTGCCATTTCAATTTCTTTACAAGCACTGGCATGTCAAATTTTTTTGTTTTGCTGTAATCATTGTTGCAAATGACGGAATGGTGATTGTGGTGGTGGTGCCTTTGCTGTTAATGATGTTGTGAATAGTGGCTATGTTCTCTGTGATGCATTAGAGTTGTTTGCTGTTTCCATACGTAAAGAATGTGTCGTTGGAGTGATGATGGAACTGGTATAGCTGGTGGTCTTTTACTGAAGATGGAGAAAGAGAGTGCTAATGCGATGATTTGGGCCGGCGATGGAATAACTTTTAATGAGATTTCTAAAATGCTTTCGGGTGTGGGCTGCTTTAGTCACAAGACAAGTCATCACAATTAAAGCACCATTTGGCACCATGGCGTGCAATTTTCCATGTCAAATCTAAAGAGAGTTGCACTAGAGCTGCACATCATCGCATGTTCAAGGAAAACTGAGCTAAAAATTAAAGTCCCGGGTTGTTTGTTGTTTTTTTTTCCTTGAACATGCTTTGAAATGCAATTCTGCTGCAGCTCTCTTTAAAATTGACATGGAATTTTGCTCGCCAAAGTGCTAACTCGTACGTTAGTCATGATGATGTATTACATATATCACGGCACCATGAGGAGGCGCCGTATAGACCTCGATTACCTTTCTGTTACAAGCCACGTTTCGTAAAACAGCATGATAATCTTCCAATCAGGCTTATTCGCTTTTCCGTATCTCAAAGAATAGTAAAAGGATATACCTAAAATTGCAGAAATAAAAAATATCCATATTTTTCTGCCTATGCATGTTGGTAACATCTACTAAAGCTGTATCATACTTCTGGTCACCCCAGCAAACATAGGGTCATAGCCCCTTGATCCTCGAAGCAGTGTGCGTACTGAGCTTGACTGGCGAAACTAACTTCCCACAAAAAAAAAAAAAGTTCCTTTCAGCATTTTTCAAAGGGCTTACTAGTCTATTAGTCTAGATGTAGGTAGATGTAGTATTACTAGTATTAAAGAGAAACTCAAATGTTGTACTGCCCCTTGTTTGGAAATTTGAAAGCTTGTCCAATATGGTCATAGGATCTCTTACCATCGTAAGAATTACATTGGTGCATTGGTGCTGAATGCACTCTTAATAGCGTTCAACCTGAAGGGTTAATGTAATTCTTTATTTAAACGTTATTCTTACGATCCCATCGTTAGTGCTCGAGCTCACAGCTACCAGTTTTAATATGTTTTTCTATCTGTACGGAATGGGGTTGCCAGTCTGGCTATTTCAGTATCATAATTGCCAAATTATTATGTATTTACAGTACCTCATGTAATGTCACTCCGGTTTATTCTCTGGGCAATAAAATGTACATGAAAGAATCATGTTGTGGGACGCGGGAAATTAGATCCTCCTGAAGATAATAAACTTTCACAGTAACTTGAGAAAAGAATACTACTTAGGAATAAGCAAAACATACAGAACGTCTAAAATATTAGACCTGTGTAAGCTACGCCTTGTTTAAAAGATCACGCGATTACCCCTATATCCACATCCGGGTTGGGAATAATGATGTCTTCCGCCAGGGCTTAAAGGCGCACCACCTGTTTTATATGACATCAGTTATTGTTTGATAACAGACAAGGATCTCCGTCTTAAAGACTTTATGATTATCTTCTTTTCTTCATGACTGTTAGGGACGTCATCATTCATGGAGATAGATTTAAGAGTAGATCTTTCTAGCCAACACAAACTGTAAAGTAACGCAATCAACCTTCATCTCATTTTTTTTTTGCTTTTTTATCCACACCAAAGCACGAGACACTTGTTTTGACTTTAATACCATTCACTAGTCTAGAAATGGTGACTAACCATCCTCCCGCAACATGAAAGACATAACTAGTGTGATACACCTATCTAACCTAGATAATCCACTAAGTACGAATACCGTTTTGTATGCGTGAGGGGAAAAAAAGCACGCGCGAACCCAAACTTAATAGCAAGTGGCTTTCACACCTCAGGTGTCGGTCCTAAATCCCCCGAAAACATCTAAGGCAGTGACAGCAACTCAATGCCTGGTTTATGTTACAAGATTCACTTAATTTCGTCTCTTCGTTGTCAACACACGCGCATCACGTGGGAGATTTTAGAGTGACACCTGACACTTTCGCCCCCAGAATTTATAGCCAATTAATTCCCTTAAAGCATTAACACGTGCTGATAATGTTAGGTCATGAAATGAAAGGTGGCTGGCGGAGTTGTGTGCACATGACTGGAGAAAAACTGTGACTTCTTCCTCTAGTCTGGCGGGGATTAAAGGAAACGGAAAAAAGTGGGTGCCTGATAAGGCATGGAAGATTCGTAATGTAAGGGTGCGATTATATTGAATGCGGCACGTCACATCACATCACATCACTTCAGATCGTGAAGTATGAGGACGTCTTCTCAAAGGATAACGAAATAATGCCGGGTCGTAGCGTGGAATCAGCGTTCTCTCATCGACAGTGAGAAAGAACGAAAACAAATCCTGGTAGTTTACCATGACGTATGTAATCAGGAAGAGATACACTTAAGAAAAGTGTGATAAGTGTTTGTTTGTTTGTTTGTTTGTTTTCTTTCTTTCTTTCTTTAATTTTGTTTTTGAGTTAAAGTTTTACGGCTCATCAGCATGATTAAATAGGGTTATTAATTTGTCTGAAGACAGATAAGGGACTGGAAGAAAGAAAGAAAGAAAGAAAGAAAGAAAGAAAGAAAGAAAGAAAGAAAGACCATGACCAATGAATGAGAGACACAATGTGACCAAGTTTGCGGATATGAATAGACATGTTATGACACAACTTCCTGTGTAGGTGTCGCTGTTTGCGCCTCGCTTGCACAGCATCACTCATTACTGCGATAAATTATGTAATTAAAAGGCGAAATCTCGCACGGGTGTGCCCACTAGTCTAATCGGAAGTGACATAAACTCAGGATCGCACTAAAGATCTTGACGCTGCTGTTTGATTGCATGATAAGGGATGGCAGACGAAAGAAAGCGAAAATAATGAGGCGAGCTAATTTGTAAACTTTGCTCCTAGAAGCCATCTTGCTTCCCACTACTCCCCTTCATTTTACAACAAGAAACTGCCTTTTACTTGTAATAAATTAGTCGGTGAGTTTATGATCGAATAAGAAGATGACCTCTCTTTTCGTGTCTTTACCCCTAACCCCTTAGAGCGCCCGTTTTCGCAGCGGTTTTCAAAATTTCCTTAATAAAGGTACGCAGAAGAATTACGGAGCGTTTCTGTCAAAAAAACGATTAGTCATTGAGATTTATGCTTTGCAAACTTTTGTAAACGAACCAGAGAAGATACAGAAGCGTCATGTACAGTAATGTTTGTCAAAGTGAAGATAAGCTTAAGTTCCTAAGAGCACGGGGACTGGTCTCTATGTCTTGATAAGCTAAGTTAGTCTCTTCACAAGAAGGGATGCATTTTTAATGTCTGATAATAATTTGTTTTATTAGTCCGAAACTGTATAAACAGTGTATTAAATGTATTAAATTCTTATTATTCTCGTTACGTATTTATTTATGTCTAGTGCTAGATTAACCCTTCTACAGGAATGAGGTTTATAAATCTTGTATCTGAGCTAGAACTCGCTTAGGCAATTTCACATGAACATTTTCATGACAGGCCAGATCACTCATATACTTTCTGGGGAACTTACAAAGGCATTGCCATTTGTAGACACTGATCATTAATATTCTGACAATATCATTTCACGGCCTACCGCCAAATACCCATTTACAAATGGATGGAAGGAGGAAAATGTGAATACGATGCTTTCCTAAGGCAACATATTAGGGTTTCTTGTCAGGTGAAGTGTTCAGGTATGAAGATGCCAATAGTACCTGGCATAAAAACATGCAATTTTAATTAGTCCCTATAAAATCAGAAAAATGGCCATGGGTAGGGGGGAAGGGGTTGGATTTTAATTTCAAAGGCTTAGATAGGTGCAAATACATGTGTAGACTCAGAACAGGTGAGGTTTAGTCACTCTCAAGTATAAAATTTGTGGTTGTTGCTAGGTGAGTAAGATTACCTTGTTTACTGAGTGAAAAGGCCTAAAACATTAGGTAGTCTGCTTCACTGCCTAAGTTCTCGAAAGCTAACTGGTTCAGGGGCATTTTTCTCTGTGTCAAAATTTGGAGGAAGAGCTAAACAACATGTTTGGAAAGTATTTTGACACGGCACCCCAGAATAAGTTAATGAGAGGTGTAAAACCTAATATGGCCAACAGTGAAAAAAACATTGGCATCTTCATATCTTCAAACCCTGGACAAGGGTTCGTTATGCGTTAATCAGAAACATCAAAATGTATCACCGTTCAAAGACAAACCAAGATGATCATTAGTTGCTGAAAACTCATCTCGTATACTTTTAAACGTGTAAAGCCCTCAACTATATTCAGGCAAAATTGAAAGATTCGGTTCTTTCTTACATGACGGACTGCCAATTTGTGTAGTATTCTGGGGTGCTGTGCAACTCGGTGCATTTGGATCTAGAGCTAGACCAATTGCAGTCGGCGCACTGTAGTGGCAAATTTAAACTGAGTTTCTAACTCGACAAACCACAGTATTTCAAGAGTGAAAATCTCTCCATGAGGAACTCAGTATTTTTTTTAAAAAGTTGTAAGTCAGATTTTATGACTAATGGTGCAGAGAAGATTGAAAAAAAAAAAAAAGATCCTACGGATAAGTTAACTATTATAGAGAGCACTGTCAACCATCTAACGCTTCGTATTGGATGGGTTGCTAACTAGGTTCATCGACTGTCATTGGCAAAGCTTACTTCAAGTCTTCCTTGACTTTTTACTCCAGGTCAAGTGACTCTCATTTTCCCATACAGAAATCGTTTTTTGTTACATAATTTTAAACTGTCTTAGAATAAATCCATTATGAAGTCAGACATAAAATACGTGCTTCACTTGGGAGATGCGATGTATTTCTGGTAATATACTGTACCTTAAGATCTAACGCCTTTAAGCACATCATAAATGAATACTTTAATATTGCTCCAGGTCTACTAATGCAAAGAAGATGAAAACAAAAAGAGATGACCCAGCAGCTAGTCTATAGAAGGGAATGCTGAATCTCTAGCTGTGAGGCAGATGTTAACCAACTGATACCATCTCATAACTATTTATAAAGCTGAAGTCTAAAACAATCGACCGGATATTGTAGATAGCAGAGGTTTGTACTACTGTAAAATCATCACTTAATAAGAGACGCTTTCTATATTATTGTCTTTGATATACGATTAACGCTGAATAATTATGTTGCTGTTTTTTTTTATTTACTTACCTGTTTTAAAGTAAGACACCATGGCTGACAAACAGTGGATTGGACAAATTGACGGGCTTGTCAGAAGATGACTTTACTGATAACAGTGGTGATGATAATAATAATAATAATAATAACAATAATTTTGCGGTTTATAAGTCTCATATCCAGGCTAATGCCCGCTCATGCGACTTCACACTATTATTGCCCCAGCAGGCCTGATCACTCTCTGACTTTCTCGACTCCCTGGGGAGCATACAGTGCCGCTGCCATTTATAGGCGCTGATCACAGCCTAATGAAGCCAAACTTTCAAAAGGCTTGTCGCCGGTCCATTGGATGTACCGAAATTTAACACACATTGACATCAGTCATGCGCAAAACTAACTAATAGATTCAGGCATGTGTTGATACATTCACATCGGATCATTCATGATTCATATATTATTTCCTTAATAAAACGCATGGAACGTGCTAATAGTAATACATATACTGTGCACATTAATTAAAAGTCTATTTCTTCTAATTCACAGATTGTATTATAAACATGTCAAGTAAACGCACTGTCCCTGGAGTCCCAGTGTGGATTACAACTGTGGCAGCATTAGTTTCTACATGACAACTGAAACATACATTATTATATACCGTGTTATGATTTAGTACAATGAGATAAAACTACACAGTGGAATTTCAGCAATAGGAAAGGGGTTTGTATAGCCGCAGACAGATCGCTCCTGAATACCATGACTGGAAAGGTAGTGGTAGTTTATATGTACATGTTAAAATGAGATGTTTTCCATTGTTATTTGTAAGGACAGACTTTGGTTTAGCCTCTGACTTATATCTGTGTAAATAACAGGCAGAGAAAAGAATACGACTTCATTAGTGTGTTTTCTTACTGGGGAAAGTAGACTGTTTTTAAACACACTTAAATCATTTTGATATTAAATTTCAAAGCATCGTTTTACACAGACAAGTAAATGTAATGGTTAAGTCTCTATCGAAGTCCTTCCAGTCATATTGTGGGCAGGGAACAAACGGGAGAGATCAGAAATAAGAATGGAATAGAAAGCATTGAAAATACGTCGAGTCATTAATTGAAAGATGCGAATTGAAATATGCGAACGTTTCAAAATAAAAAATAAAAATGTCAGAGTCGTTAGTGGTTCTTAATGTTGTGAGCTGATATTCATTGGACTTGTCGCTTTAGTGTGAAATTGTTAGACTTGAAGTGTTACCGGATTTCAGGGACACTGTGTCAAAAGAAGAGACACTGCGAATTAGAAAATCTTGTGTAATTTGATTCTCCTACTTTTGTTCTTTTCTAATCTCATTGATTCTATCTTCCTTTTTCCTTTCATAGTCTGGTCAGCAAGATACATCAGTAGAGCCCGTTATTTCTTTGTTCTTGTCTTATACCACGCTCATTATTTCATTCATTAACATTTCATGTCTTCCAGTCCAGTAGACATGTTTAACCATTGTTTTGCTGTAGGTCAAATGATGGAATATCACATATCCGGATCATGTAATAATAATGATCATGAACATATTTAAAAAATTGTTTTCATGCTAACACTGTCTTTGGATTGAATCTCATGGTTATTCATAAAGAATTTGTTAATCTCAAATTCCTAAGCATAGCGTGGACCGTCCTTCATTAAAGTGCGACAGCAGCGCATATTATGGGGGAGGGGAGGGGCTTCAACTGCAAACTGGTCCGCTAGGTGTGCGTCCTTTGATACTTTCGTGTACTCATTCTACCTAGGCTTCTCATCTATAAGAAGTTGCTTGACAACAGCTAGACTAGATCTAAAAGTGAAAAGGACTCATCTAATAGAGGGCAGATCCACTGCTCATGCCTTTGAGATAAATGGTAATAATAAAAGGCTATTTGTCCTTCACAAAAGTATATTTTTACAAATACTTAACTCACTTAACTGTTTGTAGACCAAATGAAAGCTGTAATTTGTTATTCACACGTATATTTTTACATGCACATGACTCGAAATGTCATAAAATTTAAAGACATACTGGTTTTAGACTCAGCTTTTATATGAATCAGCTCATAAATTCATTGAACCTCTAAGTTGATTGCCATCTCATATTAAGCGGTTGGCTTAGATCTACCGCTTTCTGGAAAATAACTTTTCACACCTGCTCACCCTGCATATAACATTTTTCATACCTAATACAGCGTATATATATACATCTCATTGCCTCCAGAAGAGGCAAATAACCGGTTTATTCCAGTTAAATTAAAGCAATACTAATTAATGCAAAGATTCGTTGTCGCATTTCTAAACTGATTTCGGAAGTCAGTTTCTTTATTTTAAATTCTGAAACATTGAACATCATATTTTTTTTAATTTCGTCGCCTCGTGCTGCAATAATAACCCTATACCTGAAGTTTTTTTCTTTTTCCGAAATTAAGTTTTTGCATAATTTCATAAAGTTTGTGCAGGCGTACATTGTGTTGGTCTTAAGGCTGTACACCTGATAATTTCGAGGCTGGTCAAACTCTGAGTGTGATACATGTGTGGACATGCTGCTAAAAATGAAAGTTTTCATGCTCTCCTAAAAAAAAAAAAAATGAAAGTTTTCACGCTCTCCTGAAAAAAAAAAATGAAAGTTATTATTTACAGGGTTTATTGCTGCCAGGTGCGAGGCGGCGATTATTTGATTGTCGGAATATTGTACAAATTATGCTGAATGAAATACTCTGATGATCCGAGAAACCAGTAACATATAATTGACATTGACATACTATCAACACTAATATCAAACTTAAATACTATAGTACTATTTCACACTATGCACTTTGGCAACGTATATTAATTTGCTCTTTATTTAGAAATAGCAAACAGGTTTCAGTTGTAAACTTACTAGTTAAGAAAGGCAAGATGAAAAGTATAACTTGTCAGATTTTAAGTTTGTAAAATTGACGTACGACACTCTGACGATCTTTCCCACTAATTTTAGCAGCTTTGAATTACAGTGCTCGTCGTAAAAAAAAAAATCTGCCATTTCGAAGTCTGTTGAACACAGATGGCGCTGGTTTTAAATATTATAAGTTTTTAGTGTTTAAAACTGACTGATATTGTAGATCATATTATCGTTTAGTCTATTATTGTTCTAGTTGACCCGTTCTACTTTCTTTTATGTCCATCAAAGACGTGAGATTTATAAAGTGTAATTCTGAAGTAGTACTTGGCTTGTCAAAATGTAATAAAAATGGCAGACACAGGCAGAATAACGAAAAAGGCGAATAATAATATTATTTTTCCTTTTGTAAATTCTGAACTTTTTTTAACAAAACAAAAAAAAAAGATAAATAAACAAGACGAGGAAGAAATTTAAAGATTTACACAGATTTTAATTTTAAATATGAATACGTTACTTAAAAACAAATTATTCATGAAATAAATGATCATTTCAGTTTCATAATTAGCACAAGAAATATAATAGATAAGTGCTGTAGTTAATATTAGTCTACCTTTTTTTTTAAATTTTGACAATACGAAACGCTGTGCACGGAGCGTATTAAATATTTGATAAACACCTACCTTTGCAACCAGGCAGAAGCAAGCTCTCAACAATATTGTTTTCAAATACAAATTATGACTTCAAGATCCGTCAGCTGTCGTCATGTCTAAAATAAGCAGATACTTGGCAACAAATACGTTCATATAACCTGATGCACTCACGTTTTAAGTCCCGCCCTTGGCGGTCCTGTCTCTGCTAACCTAACAAAACGTCTTGTGCGCGTGAGTTCCTTTCTTCCTCGTCTTTTCTTCGCCTCGTTGTCTTCTCCAAATTGAGGCTCTCTAATGCTCTCTATCTCTCTCTCTCCTAGCTGTCTCTTTGACTCTCTATATCTCTCCCTTCCTTATTTTTCTTGTCTTTAACTTTTCCTCTATCTTTCCTTTTCTCTCTCTCCCTCTCTTTGTCTTTCTCAAGCTGTCTCTTTCTTCCATTCTTTATACCTCTCTCTTTCCTTTTCTCTCTCTCTCTCTCTCTCTTCTTTCTTTTCCTGCCACTGTTCTCTGACATTCCCATTCTCTAGCCCTCCCCCTTTCTCTTTCTCTCTTTCTCTCTCTCTCTCTCTCTTCTCTCTTTTCCTGCCACTATTCTTCTCTGACATTCCCATTCTTATCCCTCTTATGGCCATAGTGCTTGTCTTGTCTACTCTGCTGTGCTCCTCTCCCTCTCTTTCTCTTATCTCTTTTTCTCTCTCCTTCGCTCTCCCTCTCTCTCTCTCTCTCTCTCTCTCTCTCTCTGAGTGAATGTGTGTGTGTGTGTGTGTGTGTGTGTGTGTGTGTGTGTGTGTGTGTG
>JAWQUT010000115.1:1492047-1504547 GCA_033807755.1 Ellobium chinense | reverse complement strand
TTGCACAAAACGAACTTGCATTCGAAATTTTACTCAATTTTGGGAAATAGCCGAGTTTTGGCTTTTCCACAGAAAAAAAGGGGTTTTATATAAGTTAACCGAGTTTTAAAAAAAGTCTCAACAAGATCTAAGAACATTTAGCGACTTAGTTCCAGTTCACCCTGCTTCCTTCTGAAAAAGAAACGATGTACGAATGCGCCTCTGGACAAAAACGCCCGAGCTTCACGGAAGTTTGTTCGAGATAACAGTACGTTTGGACTCTAGAATCAGTGAGCACTTTGATTTGCGTCACTATCTCTCTCTCTCTCTGTGTCCTCGCGACATTCCCATACGCCTCTCATTTTCTTGCGAGTTCCTTGTAGGCAAATGATGCCATTGTAACTATGTTGGCGGGAGTGGAAGGCAGCTAAAAACTGAATTCATTCTCGTCAGTCTGAGGAAGGGCAGCAGCGAGATAAGAATTCATGAATCTGGATCTTCCAAAGATTGCTAGATCTAATTTCAGATTAATATGAATAATCAATTCATGCTTTGCCTTTTTTAGGGATTTGTGTAGTACAAACCTTAAATAATGAGGCCCAATCTGAAATATTCTTCTGTCGTTGAAACTGTCCTTTTAGAAACGATATTATAATTATTATGATCTATGATACCTAATGCAGTTTCTGTGACGTTTACTGAAAATAAATATATAATTCCTATCTATATTAAGTGCAATCTACCTTTTTTTTCCATTTGTTTCCGCAGCCAGAATAACTAAAATAATTTCTGTAGCTTTAGGCGAAAGAATCGATTCAAAGACTAACATTCTGTGACGTCTGTTGAATCCAGAAATGATTGCCCAAATTCGAAACCCGGGCAAGAATCTCGCACCGCTCTCCCCACTCTAAAGAAGCGGGAGGTAGGAAAAAAAAATATATTTATGGACCAAGGTTCAACGTTCGCTTCGTCGCTGGGGAGGCAGTTTACCTAGCAAAGTCTATATTTATAAACAAGTCTACACCTGGGGAGAGAATCCCAAGATAAATTTCCCCGAGTTCTCAAGATTTTATCATATTTAAAGCCTCGGCCATATCAAGGCATGGCAAATAACTTGGACTTTCAGGGATGGAGCTAAAACACCTTCTAGGGGTTACCACGGGCACAGAGTGGAGTGACCTGACGGTCATCTCTGATCTCTCCTCTCTCATTTTAAGGGAACTTACATCTTCCTTCAGTATAACCACGATATAAAGAATGCTTTGGTGCATCAAAAATGTATACCTATTACTGAAGTATACTTAATAATGAAGCCCACGAGAATAATGAGATGATATAAAAGTTAATGAATAGGTGGACTTGAAATTTAAACTTAATAACAAGGTATACGTATTAAAGGAGTTCCACTGTATTTGCCAGGGTAATTCACTGAGTCAGTACAGGACGAACCACAGTTACTTGAAGGCGATTGATGCACAACTCCTATATTATCAAATCCGTTGAGGCAATATTGTCATAAAGACCCCAAAATAACCCCTTCGCTACGTAAGACGTACAAGTACGTCCTTATCTTTTTATCACAAACAGCTCTTAGACCCTACCAGAATCATTATAAATGATCAGTATTACTGCATCACACACGCACTGTTATTACATATGTATTATGTATATAAACAAAATGCACGGAGACTGTTCTTCTCCTTTAGTCAAGGTTTGCTCATAGTAAGCATTTTTCTCACCACTGACGCCTGTGTCTTATGCCATCTTCGTCTATCACGGTGTCCTCATTAATTCTGTGGAAAATATCAATACTCAGATCTACCCACACGTGACCAAGTATCTGCACATGATTTTTAGATCCAGCAAGGGAAAAAAAACAAACAATTATACCGAAGAGTAATGGCAAAAAGATGCAACCTTTCCAGGGTCAAGTGACGTCATTTTAAGGAATGGCGGCCTCACAATACCTGTTGTGACTCTAGGTAACGGTGGAATGGTAAAACTATCTCAAGGTGAGATATTTGTCGAGAATTTTCCCCCACTAATTCGTTTTCCTTCGTAAGATTTCGTAACGTATGCTAAAACGTGTGTGCACCATCAGGATATGCCATTTTGGTGGCTATAACTGTAGCATTAATGTTCAACGTCTGTAGAATGTCGTATATCTTCCATTAAGTTATAATAATTTACGATCGTAAACATCAACACAGAAGATGTGCATATAAAACGCTGCTCACTATATTGCAATTTAGTGGAATCTTTCCAGCGAGTTAACAAAATTGAAAGTATGTATATTTTATCTCCGACGGGTTGAATAAAATTGCACTGACATAACAGCTTATGAAATCATATCTTTATCTCAGGGACATTTAAATCGTTGCCAAGTCAAGACAGTGTTATTAATCACCATCCTGTTAGCCCTTTTTGCAGCCCCGAGGGAATTTTATACCAGCCTCATGTTTTTATTCCGGGATGACTTTTTGCTGAATGCTCGAAGATTATATTCATAGATAGACCTAATGGCCATTACCGGTCTTTGGGAATGGCTAAAAGCGGGGGATACTGGAGTTAATCCAAGTGCGCAACGCTGAAATCGAAAGGTTCTCTTGTTTCATGACCATGATCATAATGAAGATAACATAGCTGTTGTCGCTTTGGCTACTTGCACTTTTATTGTTTCTGTTGTTGAGACTACTGATGAAGATCTCTATTGCTAGTTATCAAAATTGTTGCAATACGTTTTACTGCTCTTGCAATTATTGCGACAGCCAGCGTGGTCGTACGGTTTGTGAATAGTTCTCACAAAATGAAGACTGTCAAATCTAGGTCTGTGGGTTCGACATTCAGGTCGGGCTAATTTTTGGCGTCCTTGGGAAAGATCCTTAACTCATATGTCCTCGCTCAGCTCAGGTGTGAATCAGTACTTGATGTTGAAACTGGGGTGAGAGAGGGTTTAGGAAGAGAATGCTGGACTGCGTCGACCAGCAAGGACTTTGTAATAGATTTGATTTTTATAAAATGTAGTAGAATTACTGTATATATATGTAAATGAAATATATTACATTGAAAGATATCTTAGAAAGCATTCCCTATGAGGCAAAGAAAAGTTTTAAAAAAAACTGTTGTTGTTCAGGATAGTAGTGTCTTACAAAGTTGAATTTTACAGGACCAGCCATACTTTCCAGTTTGTGAGGTGCTCGAGTTTGTGAAGATTTCTGATCTAGAAATCACAGGATTGGAGATCCTTTCAGTGTGAGAAGTTTACAATTTCGAAATGATCGAGTATTCAGGGATATGTAATCTTACCGTATTTGTTGTTGTCACTGTTGTGGACACAATGTTTGGTTGTTGTTGTGTTTTTGTTGCTGTTGATGTCACTGAGAACCTTTGACAATATTATCTCCCTCATCAGCAACAGGTGGCGCTTCAGGACATGGGTTGTTAATATATTGGAATGTTATATTAAAATGTCTGAAATAAGCTAACCACTATATGATGCATGTATGAGCAGTCGGGAAGTGTGTTAGGGTCACGGGTGAACACTAGGCTCGCACATGGAAGTAGGGACCGATTTAGGCAATAGGTATTTAAGGATTAAATTGCTGTGAAGTTAGCGTCCCTGTAGTGTAGTGGTAAGCTGAGAGACCTGGATCGATTCCCAGCAGGGACAAGAAATTCCTAGTGTAGTGTTTTTCGGCCCATATTCTCAAAATTGATAATTCACAGTAATTTGATAAAATCCGTGATGACACACTTCCCTAAAAGGATATGTAACATCTGAAAAATTATCAGACTGAGCTCACATCCCCCCCCCCNTATGGCGTTCACTGATTCATGGCTGTTATTATTTTTAAACCCCATATGGTATTAGTTCTCTTTATTGTTTATGTTTTGCGATTCTAATATTATGATGAAGTATTAGGACATTGATTACACGATTACTATTTTGCTACCCTGAGCCGCACCTTCCTGTCCACAAAGGGTATTTCGTATTTCGATTATACTGAAACGGAATTATGTGTACAATTATTGTGGTACTAACTCTCTTCCTTTGGATAGAACATGGGAGACAGCGCCCCAGTTATCTTCCTTGCAGTCAACGAACGAAAATTGGAACTTAAATGTATACCGTTCTTCTTGTAGACAGATGCCTCGAAGGAATTGTATACCTACAACTGCGAGAAAAATGGGCATCATCTTAAATATGCCCAAGTGCTAATGTGTGCCATTTTTGTCATACCACAGCTAGAGCTGTACCTCCCCAGAGGACGAGAAGCTCAGTCGTAGTATTCAGTAACAGCCTTTCAGTCTAGGATGTGCATAGGAACACCAAACACATTATTTTGTGCTGGTTTTTGTCTTGCAAGTCGTACAGAAAATTTAATACTGAAAAAAAAGATCCGTGTCATTCAAACGATTTTCTGTCTTAAAATAGAGAACCGATGATACATTTAACTAGCCGGTACGACGATCACCGAAAAAACTAATCGCAGGGATGCGCTGACCAGCTAGCTTACAACATTTGGACAAGAGCGCCACTAGTAGTAACAACCCACCCACCCCCTCCCCCGCCCTTGCAATTTAATCCAAATCCCTAATTAACTTATGGCATTAGTTGCAAGCACACTTGTACAACTATGTCTGTCTGCCCTTCTTTCTTTCTCTTCCCCCTCTCCCCACCTCCCCACCCTCCACCCTTTCCTCCTATCGTCATTGCCAGTAGTATACGCCGGCTCGGCAGAAGCACCCCTCAAACTGTCACTCTCGTCCTGCCAAGAATGCATTATTCGGTTGCGTGACACTCTGCTGTTACTGAGCCATTACAGGCAGCATTTACAACCCCTAATGGAATTTTAAACGCCCCTTGGTGAGTATATGAGCCGGCTTTTATGTTGTTCAACTGCATAGCCCCATATCTGATCTGTTAATTGGATCTTTGAACCTGGAAGCGCGAATGCAGAAGGGAATAAAGTTAATGGTGACATGTTAGACGAAAAGAATGTCACCTTTCAGCACTTTGGCTGATCTCACCATGTATATTGCATGAGATAAGGCTTTGAAAGCTGCTCTGCTCAGCCGTAAGGCAAAACAACGCATTAGAGAAACGTAGTGTGGGTCAAGAGAGAGCTATTAGTTTGAAATTTGGATCTCTAACGTATCGCAATGGCAAAGGTAGGCATGCGCATATGGCATTTCCTGGTGTTATGATTATACAGCACGCTACAACTTAGAATCACATGTGAAGTTCATATCTAGCTCACAATGTGAAATACCATTGTAACACCCGGATATATCATTTTTCACATGCCTGCCTCTGCCATAACGATTCGTTAGAAATCCGAACCTCAAAAGCTCTCTGTTGTTTTTACAAGGTGACGAAACACACCATCATGCAAACATGCTACCTGAATTACAGAAACATGTAAGTGAAAAGATACGAAAAACAGCTAAAGAGTAAATATAGCGAACTGTTTGTAGAACAAGATGGAGAATAAAATGCATTCTTATTACTCATAAAGACGTAAAAAGTGACTTCACAGTCACAACCAGCCTCGATAAGTCTAAATCTTGTCCTTAATTTAGATAAATAGCTTAAAGTCACACGGTGTCAACTTCGAGAAGAAATGTCTCGGCGATCCTATATTGTCGCTTATAAATCTACATAGGTATTAACTGAGTGGAGTCAGTTTCTTTAGGAAATAATCGTTGGTCTGTCTCCACAAGACACATAATTATACCTTATTCATCACAATGGCCTTATGGATGCTTTTTCCTTAAGTTTCCTTTATTGATCAGAGATTGATCATGATCATGTGAGTCCTCCAATGAGCACTTTAGGGCCTGGTTCACTGCAGTTTATCATAGTTAACATTGTCTGGCTCTGATACATCTCCAGCCTGTAAGACTTCAGTATAGATCAGCTGTAATATGAGAACTGTAAGATCATGAAAAGAACCCGAGATTCTACCGAGTGACGCCGATATTGGAACAGTTTTGATGTATGTTGCTTATTCTTATTCTTTCAGTTTGGTGTAATTTTTAAAAATATTTCACCTCATGGGAGACCTTTATGTTTTAGCTTTTAACACACAAAAGAAGATCCACTGTTCTCAGCGGGGTCTTAATTAATGGACAGAGCTGATCTTTTAAGATTTTGTTTCCATTTCCTTGCGAGCATACGGCTACTCTATGGCTTAACATGACAAAGGCATGAGAAATGTTTACACTCTATCTATGGTTATGGTAATATAGAGAGGTTTCTCCGTGCAGTCAAACGGTAATCTATTTTGGCATAAATCTGGTCTCGCTGCCCACTGAAATCTGGCACGTCTTCACATTGGTATCTATAGCATCTAGGCTGGATCATAGTCTTGTGACAACATGCCATTTTGCCCTGAGAGACGTAGGGATTATTCGTGTCTCAGGACAGATGCCGTAGCATAATAATGAGATTTCTTCCAACATGTGAGATACTGTGGTAATGTTTTATTCATTTTCTCATTACATGGTCCATAAGAATGGCTCCTTCCGTACTTGGACAGCATCACCCTCACGACGAATATTATATGTTGACCATAAACCCGGAAGTCGTGCTAATGCATACCAGCGAATCGCAACTGTCTGAAGGGATTTAGTGTTTCCATCACGGAAAATTGCTGCAAGTCACGCAAAAATGCGTTGGACATAAGGAAGTTTTCTAAGCGGGATATAGGATTCATTCTGTTGTCGTACCGAGTAAAGAGCAAGTGGTAATCGATCATGAGAAATGGAGATCGTGCGTAAGCTTGCGTATGTTCCAGCCTCTCGAGCGCCGAGCGGTTGGTTACTACTGAATTTGGGTCAAATAGTTATCTTTCTTAAATAACCATGAACCGCCCAATGTCTGGACACAGTGACATGTGTGCTTTTCCACGTTGGCCTTTCTTATGAATTCCTATCTGCATATTCAACAGTCCTGTTTACATTCTTATCTACGGTACGAAAGGTTTGCTAGTGTTCTTCCCTGATACTCTGACGACCTACGCAGATTCAGCGCTCCCACAGCCCCATCCACAGTGTACTGCATCAGAAGGTGGTATCAAGATATAAACTTTGTTTAAAAGTGGTTTACAATCTGAGAGAAAAATTAATACTTTTATTATATCCTATATGTCAAACGTGTTGTTTGTTCTCCTTGCGCAAGACCCTTTCCGTGAACGATTTCCAGAAGTTTTATTTTTCCTATTTCGTTTAACTTTCCTTTTGGCGACGATCGGCTAGTAGTCTAGATGGTACAGTAAACATTTGAACATTGCTTAGCTTATGACGAACAGTCCCAACCTACTTTATTTAAAGGAAATCATTGCTAAGACCGCTAACCCTCTTACTGCTTCTTTTAGCAGAAGCAAAAGGAAGGATAATTATTTTAATACTTCGGTGATTTGGTAATTAAAAGTGTCTCGCTGTTGTGTTTGATCGATGGCATCGCTCCTTAATGATAATTTTATTGCGATATTTTACAGTGCCACATTACAATTATAGGTGGAACGTGAAATGATGATGTTATGTTGAAAGAAACGTAGCGATATCTTTTCTTCTTTTTCTTCTTCTTCTCTTTTCTCTCTCTCTCTCTCTCTCTCTCTTTCTCTCTCTCTCTCTTTCTCTCTTNCTCTCTCTCTCTCTCTCTCTCTCTCTCTCTTTCTCTCTCTCTCTCTTTCTCTCTTTCTCTCTCTCTTTCTCTTATCTCGTTAATGTACATAAGCACTGGTGGTTTCGAGCAGTCAGTAGTCGATGTTTGTATTCAGCGTGTCGACCCCCTTCCCTCAAAAAACACTGGTTGGGTGAAATGCTTGTTTACCACAAAAATACCACCCACGCTACGCCCCTGACGACTGTAATGAATGAATGTTTATTTGTTATCTTGTTGCTGCTTTCCGGACATGTCCAAAGGTCCTCCGATCCTCGCTCCAAAAGAACACTAAGCTTATTGTGCCAGTTGGCATCTGATTGAGGATTGCTGTTTCTTCCAATGAATCGACAATAACTTCCACATCTTTACACCACACGCCTTTCTTTCAGGCTATTCACTGCAGGGTCGTTGTTCCAGACTCTGATCTTCCTCCAGTGTAGTGATGGGCAAGATTCGAATCCGGATTCCAATCCATTGACTCCTCTCACCCTGGGCTCGAATCCAAATTCGAATCCTAAACTTGGCCTGGATTCGAATCTTTCGGTTTTTAGGAGAAAAAAAAACGCAAACAAAAAAAAAATTCGGTTTACAAGAACTCGCTATGTCCAGAGGCATAACGAGGGTGATTTATTCTGAGTAATCTAGCACGTATATCCTATCTTGTTTGTTTGTTTGTTTGTTTGTTTTGTTTGTTTGTTTGTTTGTTTGTTTGTTTGTTTGTTTGTTTGTTGGGGATGAGAGGGGAAAGGGCAAGATTTAGACAAATCTTTTGATTAGCTCACTAAGCTCATTTGTTGCTATTAAAAGTTATATATTTGATATGCTATTATTTTCGGTTGCATCAGATGTTCTTTCTTCTACTTCAACATAAAAATCGATTGCTGATTGTCTGAAACCGTCAATGCTTATGTTTAAAAGCAGTATTAGTGCTTTTTGTATAAGGAATGAATCAGTTTTGACTCTGCTTCGTTTGAACTAACAAAGAACCAAGGAGCCAGTCAGTTTTTTTTGGGAGCCATGAGCTTTAAAATATCTTTTAAAAAATATTTTTGGTTCCTTATCAAATCTGGCAATCCTGGCATGGTCTAAACTATCAATCTCTCGTAGTCGAAAGAAAAAAAATCCTGGAAGTCACGTTCTGAGGCGATCTTGTGTAAAAAGAAACACAAAAGACCGTTAGAAGAGCGGGTAAAGAAAATTTTTTTCTCAGATTATTTGCTACCCTTTTTTAAAGTTTTCCCCTTTCCATTGCATTTGGGTGCATTGCATTGTGGCTATCGGAGGGCTGAATCTGTGAGATACTGTAGTTATAAGCTCTCAGGTTATCGGCGAAGAAAACCAGCTCCATCTAACAAAAGTTGGATTGTCAATGCTTGTAAATGGCTCATAGGTGAAATAGGAAGAAGATAATGTTGGACATTTTTAAAAACATGAAGATCAATTACATTGTATAAGAAAAACAAATAATTTCTAAGTAATATCAGATTCATAGATTACGTAAACGCTACACCCCTAGCTATGTCTTATTAAAATGTAGGTCTCTGTCAATATGTATAGGTGGAATTCTTACGCTCTAATTAAAATGAAAATACATTTTAAAGTACTCCAAGAAGACTCTAGTGGCGATTTTCTTGTCACTCTAAGGAGTACAAACCCATATTGTAAAAGCCACATTGAACCATTTAATAAAAATTTCTCCTCGAACCACAGGTACATTCCGAGATGGCCAAGACTAGTCTGCAGGTCTGTGCCACCACTGTGCTCAAATTATATACTGTTTACGGTGGGGGCCTTCATTTAGATTTTTCACAATTTCAAATTACATGAAAAGGGGTTAAAAGTTTGGCCTTCTTTTGCAGATCACAGGCCTAGGCCTACACAAATGAAATCCTCTTAAGCTATTGGGAAACACTGCCTGCAACAATAATTTTTTTAGAATTCAAGACTGACTTTCACCACTTTTGCGGTGTAGTTGCATCTTATATGATTATTTGATATTATTTCTACTATCGACTCTGATAGTCCCATTTTTTTTTTTACCAATTAGGCTTCTGCAACCTTAAAGTGCGCTGCATAAATCTGCCAAGGAATAAATGAATGCTAGTACTAACAACTTGTATTAGGCGTAGGTCCAGTAAAAAGATTAACACAATCGGGGCCGCTTAAACGCAATCCACACAATGGCTTTACCATTTAATCGGCAGGTTATTCGGAAAATGGTTTAAGAATGTCAAGAGTGTACTAATAGTACCGTTTAATCGCAAGAACTGCCTAATCGCTGTTAGCAGCGACCACTAATGATTGTTTTTTGTCACCATCATGCGGGTACTTACGCAAACGCACAAAAACTTTCATCCCCACTGAAGTCGTTCGTGTATCTGTACTTCTTTCTTTTATCCATCAAACTCTTCTTCCTTTTTCATTCACTCTGTATTTATTGTTATGTGGTTGGCCTCTGCCTAAACCAACAATCTAAAATCTGAAAATTATGAAGAAAATACAACATTGTACCTATACAAAGCAGTTAAACCCCTAGGTAACCAATAGTAACACTTTTCTTGATCTCGCAGTCTCAACCTTCATTTTTTCTTTCAAGCGCTGTCTTTTAACATGCCAGTCTCCTTTCACTTTCTTCTTATCCTTCAGCCAACTTTTTTATCTTCTTTACTGGCTTTTTAACATTATGATCGCTATCTGTGAGCATGTCTCTGTCTGTCTGTCTGTCTGTCTGTCTGTCTGTCTGTCTGTCTGCTGTCTGTCTGTCTGTCTGTCTGTCTGTCTGTCTGTCTGTCTGTCTGTCTGTCTATCTCTGCCAGTCTCTGTCTGTTTCTTTATCTCTTGTTTTCTCTCTCTCTTATTCTCTCTATCTTATTCTCTCTCTCTCTCTCTCTCTCTCTCTCTCTCTCTCTCTCCTCCCCCTCTCTCTCTTTTTTTCTTTCTGTCTTTCTATTTATCTCTCTCGTGATCTTTTTCCTTATATTTCTTCTGCAGCCTGAACTCATCCTTGTTTAATTAAGAAAATTTAGTGCTAAAGGATGGGCGAATCAGCTGTTTCGAGTATTCGAATATGTTTAAAATATAAAGTTGTATTGTTTAATATTGTGTTCGGGACCTCCCATGAATGTGATTGAAGCTATTCGATGAAAAATAGGATCAAGAAAAAAAATAAATGATTCTAAAACAAAACAACAAAAAAAAAACTACAAAAAAACTCTCTTTTATTGCGTAAATTATTTGGAAAGAAAAAGCCAACAGCATATTTAGCAGAAATCTAAATCTCATTCCAAATACATTGCACTTTATTGTTTTAAAATAAATAATTATACAAAGTAGAAAGTAACTTGCAGTATTCAGCTTAAATTAAATGTCAGGTGTGCCTACATTCATTGCCAAACTACAAAAAAACATATAATACACAGTGAACACTGATTAACCTCACTCGAATAAACGTATATAAAGATTAAAAAAAGGTGGAGACTTGTCTAGATCAATAACAACAACAGAAATAATGATGAAGAGAAAATCCTGCTACTGATGCAGCAAATGCTGACAAACCTGATTCAATTATATTCGTTTATTTTGTAATCGTGCGCCTATCACAACTAGTTAACACCCACCCCAGGATTGACCCATGAGTCAGCGTGAGCACTGACGGAGTACCTGGAAACTCATAGATCGTGAGTAAACAGAGATTAATCTAACATACAACTGCTAACTTCACGTGGGTTCCACCCTGTAAGCTGCTCAGAGGCGGATCTCCGAATTCATGCCTGTTGAAATATGTCAGGGTATTCCACATAATTCGTCAAATGGAAATTTTGGTATCGCATTTTTTCAAATTTTTTGACCCTTCTGGTGACTATATCCGAATTTATATCAGAGTTCAAAATTTTCATCACGTAGTTATTTTATGAAGAATTTGTTATCTTCGTGCGTAGTACTGTTGATATCACATAGGTTGGGCTTACTGCGATAGCTTAGGATGATAAGCTCTCTGATAGCTTATTTATTTTCTCCCTCCCAGGGGTCTCGTGACCTTAACTCTGGCCTATTTTACTGAATTTGTCACATCTCTGGCCAGTGCAGGTTATTTTAAAGCAACAGTGTTTGGACTCAAGGGGCTGGAAATAGATAGGTTAGGACCTGCCAAGGAGCTAGTCTTTGTTCTCTGGAAAAAGTCTGAGGCTCCAAGTGGGTTTTCATTGGGGTGGGTCAAACGAAGAGACACAGCAAAAGAAAATTTATTTTTTTATGGCCAACGAAAATTAGGGCTTGAATAACAGTAGTTGGCAATACATAGTAACATTTAGCCAAAAGATTAGCTCGTTTGTAACCACACGATCCCGTTTTCGTTTTTTTCCAAAATTCGTGAAATTTGCGTTTTTCGTCAGCATGGGCGACATGTAGGGAGGAAAGTCAGCGAGTTCTTCGTTCCAGTATTCCTCCTATTCCGTGGAACTCATCAAAATATGTCATCTTGTTCCTCACTATTCCTATTTTCCTGTCCTCTTTAAAACAACTTTCACACATGGCTGCACCTGTAGGAAGAACTTCTCTCTTTACAATTATTAAAAAATAAACACACACAGAAAAAAAGGATCTTTTTCAGCTGTTCTGGCTCCCTGGGAGTCATTAAATGGCAACAAGAAATTCTAATCTCCCGACTTCTGAAAGCGCGGGCATTAGTTAAATTTTGAGTCATCATTCTGGTTCTCTTGATCGACAGTTAACTTTATATCATACTTTTCTATGATCAACTACGGCTCTATAATCTTTTATTTCTTTTAAACATTGTTTGAGTAAACATGGTGAAATGGAACAACGTAGTCATAACTATTTTGTCGCCTTCTAA
>JAWQUT010000115.1:1465856-1483163 GCA_033807755.1 Ellobium chinense | reverse complement strand
CCCCCACTCCATCCTACCACCTGGCTTTGCTGCTTGATAGAATAAATGCAACTCACGTCCATCCTTTGTGAACATAGACTAAACGTCTACAGACACATATGCAGTTGTCTCAGCTTAACGCCTATCGGCTTAATCGCAATTCTAGCGTACTTTTCAGCTATTTCAGGTAGCCGTGATATACTTTCTAAAATAAAGACACTGGCTAATCGCCACTTCTTTTAACCACAACTTTTTCCATGCTTCTGAGAAGTTGTGCTTAACCTGGGTCGACTGTAATATGTCGAGACGAAGATATCAGTGATTGCTTTTGCAGACAGAACTCACCGTAAACCAAGCTCCAAGCAGACAGGATGGCTTAGCTAATGACAAACACAGAACAAACCCTTTTTTTTTTATATGTCTTGTCCGTCTACCTCCTTCCACACCTGTGCAATGTTCTGTATGTGGTTATCTATGCTCGAGAGCGGCAGGGTAAATACAGGAGACCCTCGCAGGCTCGGCTTCAGGCGACTAGTCTAGTCCAAGTACAGTAAAGTTGCCTGTGGCTATCATTCATGTGCTCGGGAGACGAGAAAAGCGGGATGTTAGCCGGAGCGGGATCTTACCCCACGATCCACGGTAGAGAGCGAAGATGAGTATAGACATTAAAAATACCTTGTAATTGTTGATTTTTTTTTTTTTAATGCATGCCGCCGATGGGCCAATTTTGTTGCTTTAGGTTACTTACCTTGCGCCTCGTTATAGTATGACACATTCACCTAGGCGAAAGCAATTCGCAAAGACCCTCGCAATTAGAACCATATTATGTCAGGTGAAACGAATAATAACATTAGAAAAAAAAAGAGAAAGAAAAAAAAACATCGTGGCTGTTGAGACGGGGACGTTCGGTTAAAAAAAAATATTTGCAGCAAGGATATTAATAGGATTAAGTTACATAGAAAAAACGCATCAGCTTTGAGGATAAGGGAAAATCTTAACCAAAAGCGGGTGTTAAGCTGCGGGTTATCAGTCGAATATTATATTAAAAATTATATTATTTTCGTTTCTCATTTTGTTTAAAGCTGTGGGTAGAATATGATATAGAAGAGTATTGCAGTATGAAAGTACGTTTTCGAGTATATTATGTTCGAGGCCATGAGATCTTACTGTAATCGATCGAACAGAGTTGGATGACGAACACGCGAAAATGTAATGCTATTGTCTTCGAAATCATGTGGCCTGCATACAAGTGATTTGTTAACCTCCTCATTACGTGTGACGTGCATTTACGTCCTTACGTTTTGTTACAAACAGCTCCTAGACATAAAGGTACGTCCCGGAAGTAGGGTTTGCGTCATATCCGACATAACGGACGTCCTTTGTTTGGAAAACTGGAAGCTTGCGCATTAACGATGGGACCTCTTACCATCGTGAAATTGACATCAGTTCTGCAGTCTGAACGCCACTAAGGGTGCGTTCAGCACCAATACACTAATAGTAGTTCTTATGATGGTAAGAGAATCCATCGTCAATGCACAAGTTCTCAATTTATAAACTATTCCTAGGTACAGTCTACTGAGCTCATGGTAATCTCGTGACATCAGCATTTGAAAAACATGACAGTGACCATCAGCAGCAGAAAGTACGCTTAGGACCGTTTGCACAACTCTGTGTAACTCGGCGCTCTGGCGGAAGAAACGTAATTGATGTTTTGAGGGTGCAAGGTTAAATAACATTGTGCATATGGCCCTTAGCGCTTCACGCATAACATAGGGCGTATAACTCAGGCTCACACGTCGGGATTCCCCTCCCCTTACCGCAAAAATCATCATTTGGGCATGGGGCCCCCGTTCTCATATATCAACCCTTTTTTTTTTAATCACGTTTTTCTTTTCTTTTCTTCCGGGCATCCCCTGATCTTCGCCTGGTGTCTCCCTGTATTGCGAGGGCTGCAGGGATGGAGGCTATTTACGGCTGTTATACAGCACAAAGAGAAAGAACTGCCAACCACATCTTTAATTCAGGCTATGTTCAGATTACTCCACTGAAACCAGCAGGAAACCGTGTAAAGAGACTGCATGAGATAAATTACACTATACACATTCTAATGGCTGCCCTTTACCTTACATTATAGAATCATTATACATCATATAGCTGGCACTGTAGGTTATAGACCTGTAGTGGGATTGGAACTTTTTTTCCTCTATGGGCTATATTAACATTTTGAGCTGCCCTCTAAACCCAAAGTTTCAGCTTTCATCCAGGCCTATACCAGATTTAAGTTCATAATAAGGCCCAAATTTTAGGACTGACCCAACCCTAGCAAGCCCATTGAGCTTGGTTGCTATTTGTAAACAGATCCTACTTTTTTTGTTGGTCAAACATCAAACCCCTCTTCTTCCACATGAGCACACCCTTTACCTGGCAGTTTCAGCCCAGGGCTAAATAGTGCCTGGCAAANACAATTACAGACCCAATAGTGGACCCAATAATGGAAGTACAATTACAGACCCAATAGTGGACCCAATAATGGAAGTACAATTNTGCCTCACGGAGCCCTCATCACTGGAAGCAGGGCATGCCAAAAGAGGGAAAAGGGGAGATGAAATATAACCCCTAAGTAGTATGATCCAATAGTGAAAGTATAATTACAGACCCAATAGTGGACCCAATAATGGAAGTACAATTACAGACCCAATAGTGGACCCAATAGTGAATGTACAATTACAGACCCAGTAGTGGACCCAATAGTGAAAGTACAATTACAGACTCAATAATGAAAGTACAATTACAGACCCAATAGTGAAAGTACAATTATTATTACAGACCCAATAGTGGGCCCATTAGTAAAAGTACAATTTCAGACCCAATAGTGAAAGTACAATTACAGGCCTGTAACCTGTACTTCATGCAGTGACATTACAGCACTAAGACCTCGCTACCACATACTGTAATTCCGCACCTTGAAATCCTGCTGCGAGCAGACTAAATATTTGGCATTTTAGTTGATGCATGACATGTTTATTGCCAAGAAGAACCGGTGTTTACCTTGTGTTTACATCTGTTGATAAAGTAAAGAGGTGTTTCCCTTGACAGTGAGAGATCTGAAATTTCTTTTCTAGTTGGAATTTCCCATTCAGATTTTCTTTTGTTGTTTTTGTCCCGTAAAGGAATGACTGCAGCATCATAGCAAAGAAAAAAAATGGTCCAAAGTTTAATTTTTAGACAAAGCTTGTGCTTTTGTAGATCGCAACCTGTCTTAACATCATTCAGCATGTAATGAGATTTCCTGAAATCATCACTGAACTCGGTTGCTTTTTAAACCGTACAGTCGACTCCGCTTAATTTCAACTAGGATAATTGCAACGTTCGCTTAATCTCAAATATTTCCACCTGACAGAATGTTATATTTCTATATAAACAACAACAACAACAAAAAATCCCTGAATAATCGCGACTCCTTTTAATCGCAACTTTTTCCATGCTCCCGAGGAGCTGCCATTGAG
Source organism: Ellobium chinense (assembly GCA_033807755.1). NCBI lineage: Eukaryota > Metazoa > Mollusca > Gastropoda > Ellobiida > Ellobiidae > Ellobium > Ellobium chinense. The sequence continues at coordinate 1,479,678 of JAWQUT010000115.1, read as the reverse complement.
CAGAGTTGACCATGTTTGTAGTTCTTTAGAGCAGTGGCCTTATTCGGGGACTTCTAAAAGACCAAAAGTAATGTCCCTACATAGGGTTTTAGTATTAACTTCAGTTTTATTTTCATATAGCTTCATATAGGCTCAGGCCTAATGAGGCCTCGGCAAGTCTAACTTTGGCATTGCTGCTTCACGACTTCTAAATCTCTTGTTCTCGGAAATTCAACATGCTTGATACCAAGCTCTTTCTGAGTCTCTTATTCTTTCATGTATCAGTTTTGTGGGTTTTTTTTAACTCAAGATGAACTTGAATATATCAAGGCACGAACAAACAACCATCTTTAGACTTCGGACTGGACACTGCCAACTTCGCTCATATCTCTAACAAATGAAACTGGCACATACAGATGAGTGCACCTGTGGAATGCTGAACTTGTATTGAGATTCTGCTCCCTGTATCACGAAGCCCTCACCCATCTGTGGCCACAAGGAGCAAATATAAAGTAAAACTCCTGGGGTGCATGGAGAATCTCTTCAAAACAGCAGTCTTCTTTTTGTCAGATCGGGCTGAACATGAGAGGCAATTTTCATGTGGGGATTACAGAAGAAGATGAAGAAAAAGCAGAAGAAGGAGAAGACCTCACAATGTAGAAATTAAGGTCTGGTTTCACGGACTTTGATTTAAAGGGGTCTTTCTGTCTTGTCACAAACTCTGCTTCATGTATCTTCAGTCAGAGCCTTGCCCAGTGCTTGGAATATTTGGTTTCGGGATCCCATATTATGGCACACTGAAAAATCCCACATCCACCATAGCAGATTGCACAGCGTGTGAAGACTGCCCATTGCCACGTGCATATTATTTCAGTCTACTCATACCTAAGTAATGTGCTCTGAGCAGTGACACAAAGCCCAAGAAACCAGTCCCTGATTCCAACGTTATGAGATGCTCGAGTTAATCGTGAGTAAAAGTTCTTGCAGAAAAGAAGACGGGACTCGGGGAAAAAAAATCAGTGCAGCAGGTAGGCGAATTTTCTGAGCACATGAAGTTCGCAGTCGAGAATTTGTACTAGACTAGACGTCTAGATACTCTTCTTATCGTGGCTTGGATTCAGTAACCCGATAAACCCCAAAATCCAGAGTTTACAGGAAAAACACAAAACTGTCTCGTTTTCATAAACGTGCCCTGAGCGAAACAATTCTTTGGCAGTAAGTCCTGTAGTTACTATTTACGAAGCTACTGCCAAAATAGAGTTTCGTCGACGTATGACACTGACATTGCTGGGTGCAAAGGTCTGACATTGGCTCATCTTTAGTAAGAACACTTTCTCAAGTTCACAAGCAAACAAAGGCTTTTTTTCTGATTATTTCATCTTTAAAAAGCACTAATTACTAAGATTATTAATATTATGGACAAATGAAATCATATTGGCTGTTTCTTTAGTGCAATGTTACGAAATGTGCTCTATTGGGGCACCGCATAATTAATCATTTCACATTATCCCACCTGGAAACCATTTCCTCATCACATCATTAAACTATAGAACCTATAGGTTTGAGATTTTGGCTCCAGGGTTGGGCAGAATTGAGATCATATGAACGCAATTAGTTAACGTAAGTTCAGTTTACATAAACTTGATCTGTGCTTAATAGCTATTCTGAACGATCTGATCTAAATCTGAATTGTAGCTACTTTGCGTGCTTGATCTAAACTTTAGTTTTCTACATAAATTTCAACTCAGTTCACATCTATCTCCAAAACCAGAGACGAATGCCGATTTTTTTTAAAACCAAGAGAGACATCTAATCTGGATCTGGATCTGACTTTTCAAAGAACTGAGCTAACTTTGACATTATACAGCTTTTTCCCCCCTTAGTGAACTGAACTTGATCAGAACTGACTTTTTCGCTAAACTTGCGCAATCCAGTTTGGCACATTATGCATATGTGTGGCATTGTTATATACTGGATAACCCAAAAGGTTAAACCCGAATTTCGGTCAGGAAGGCGTCTATCGAGGTGCCGCATCCAAACCACGTTTTTACGTTTTTATCCTGTGCTAATCAAGTTCCTTCCCTCGTTCTCCCTCACAAACTACAACCAACTCACTTGGTTACCCTCATTCCACTGGCTCTTTCTTCTTCATTTCAGTTATCTCAGCCACATTGTAAAATCATTCTGTATGATTGGATAAACAAAAAGCGTTACCATGGCAACTGTAGATATCAAGCTTACATCTCGCCGAAAGATTGCTGCTTTTACACAGCCAGGTTATCCCGGGGACTGAGATAAAAAAGGTGGCGTATCTCCACGATGAAAGCAGAGCTAAAGGTATTAATGTATGAGAGCAAAATCTCATTAAAAATTTATTTGTAAAGAAATGTGCAAAGAGACCTGTGTTTCCGTGCACTTAAGTGTCTATCTGTACTGTACCTCTCTTTCATCTCTCTCTCTCTCTCTCTCTCTCTCTCTCTCTCTCTCTCTCTCTCTCTCCACTTATCACTTTCAGGCAGGTAGTTATTTTTCCTTATACCTACACTCACGCTCACAGACTTAGGTTACTTTCCGGAAGCGTTCATGTTGGTAAGGACATTTCAGCCCCCCGCCCAACTCCCTCTTCTCCAATTTTTTTTTCTTTTTTAGTGAGTGGGAGCGAACTTCTAGCTATTCTTTGAGTGTGTGTGGGCGTGGGGGGAAAGGGGGGAGGGAAGAGGAATGAAATGTAATAATATTTCCTATCAATTTATACTTTGCTATAATCATACAGAACTTCTCTCCCAGCCCCTCCCCCTCACCTTCCCCAATCCCACCCTTCTTCCCACCCACTCAATACCATTCACTTGTGCTCTGACTGACCCCCATTCTCCAACCCCTTCCCCCATTCGAGTGTCAATGACTGTCTTGTTGTTTCCACACACACCAAACCATGCCACAGAATACGTTCAGGATGCTTATTTTTCGTTTCGTATTCTCCGGCATTGTGGGAGTTGTGTTTTTTTTATTTTTATTGCGTGGGCGCCATGACTGTAACAGCTCACGATAAGACGAAGGCGGTGTCTGGCCAAGGTGATCCCCGGATAAATGAGGTTACCCGGGAAAAAATCAAATGCAGCTTAACGACAGAAAAGGTTACCCAGGAAAGATCAGATGCTGCTTTACGACAGGAAACAACCACCGCAACAGAATACGAATGGATTTTGATGGGAGATTTCGGTGCGAGTGGTTGTTTTGGATACAGCTTAGTTCTGGAATAGGGTCCGTTGTTATAACAAAGTGTAGGAGGCGTGATACAGGGTGCGTTAGCGTTTGTCTTTAGGAAGTTTAGATATGGATGGATGGATGGATGGATGGATGGATGGATGGATGGATGGATGGATACAACTTGATCATTTGCTGGCTGATTTCTTCGTTTCCTTGCTTGTAAACTGTCTAAAGCAGCGACCAACGACCAGCTACTGTGCCTTATTCAGCCGAGCATTTTGATAAAACGTCCGGAATTTCTTAAACTATTCACTGTGTTCACTGCAATCTCTGGTACTATACAATTTACTGCAAACTGCAGTTTTAAAATTTGGGGACATTCTCGGTTAAAGTATACGCATATATTTTTTTTTCCAGTTAAATGCAATTCATATTTATTTATGTGAATCTGAGTTACAAACATAATAACAACTGCCAAACCAAACATCATTGGCAGTATACTGTATTTACTACAGAATGGAAAGATAACTACTGTATATATATACTAGAGAGCATTTGGTTGCCGTGTGAGAATGGACGTTGTGATTTGTGAGCGCGGATGGCTGGCACGATTTATAGTAATGGAAAAACTGATGTGCGACAGACAATGGTACGAAATGACGTGCGAATGGATAATTTGTAAATATTTTTCAATATATTATATTGATGTTCAGTATTGGCATATGCCTATAATAAACAAAAACTGAAACTGAAATTATAATAATGTGGAATAATTTCATATATTTTCTGAATTATAAAGTGCCTATGGTCTCTAAGTTTATGACATTCGTCCAGCCTTATACTATACTACTTTGTCAAAGTTAGGGCCATTATTTTGGCAGATATGTATACAGATTTACACGCTTATTGTGGACATCGTTCTGTCCATCATTTTATCAGAGGAATATCAGGAAGATTCTTGCAGAAGACCCTAGATGAAGATACAGCAGGCTTCACTTAACACAAACCTGTTTAACGCAAAATTTCTGTTTACAAGTAAGAACAAAGAAAAGTCCCCTTTTTATTTCGCTCTATAATATATGCATTCCAAATTCCGTTTACACGAACTAAAATTCTAAAGGATCTGGATAATGCGAAAAACTTTTGGGCCGTACCGTTGTTTTTGCTTGAACTCTCCTTTTTCGTTTGCATTGCTAGCGCGACGTTTTCCACCTACGACGCTCTACCACCACCCCGCTCTCTACGTAATGGCTCTGCGTCTCCCGACCACTTAGCCGGACATGCGCCCCCCCNCCCCCCCTCCACTGAGTCTTCTGTAATGTTACCGCCCCGACTAGTTAATCCATTGGCGTGTGGTATCAAATGGGCCATTTCCCTTGTTTCCAATGTACTCTTCTTTACACAAATTCTTGATAACACGAACACATTTCTGTGGTCCCCTGGAATTTGTGTTATCAGGTATTTACTGTATATACAAGTCTCTTCATGCCATGAAAGTTGTTCAAAATGAACTCCCCAAACCTTGTAATGGGTTAAAGAGTTAGTAAAAGTTCAAGCACTTAGGATGGAGAATGTCGAAATCGGCCTGCAAAACGCTCCCGACGAATCTAAGAATTGTGATTTTTTTTTTTTTAGTGTTCCAGGATCTGAAATGGCTAAACAATGAGACCTGTTTTCTTTTGTCAGTTTGACATAGAACTTGGCAACTGTCTTGTTCTCTCCACTTGACCTTCTCAGTAAATGTTGTATGTATGGCTAATTCACAAGCATTTCGCAAGACCCGCAACTGGTTTCTCCCTGTTTTTTACGATCTTTCACAACAGTATCAGTTTTCTTGTGAAAGCTGAGAACTTATAAAAAGGTACTGAAATCTTTTGTGGCTTCAGAGGTATAGTCTTGTGATGGCGGATAACTTAAAGTAAGGTACCGAAATCCTTTGTGGCTTCAGGAGTATCGTCCAAACACAATAAAGGACTAGTCTATAAAACGTCCCACCTTTGTCCACCGCACCCCTTTTAAAGGGAAAAATCTTAACAGTTGCGTGCGGAAAGACTGTATATCCTTCTCAGGAACACAAATGAACATGTCGTGTTTAAAACGACATGAAGAATAAACAATGCAGAACCGTAGGTGTTATCCACTTCGCCCCTGCATGGTGGGGTCAGGATTAGATGTAGCATCTCAAGGATGAGGAGTGGTGGGGTGGAGGGGTTGGGTAGACGAGGCTAAACATTGCATGTAAAGTGGAAAATGAAAGTGCCACCCACGCAACCCTCGCAATGCAATAGTAAGAGTTAGATGTAGNACACAACAGACACGCCATAACCGTTATTTATGATTTGATTCATACTGAATAAGAGAAAAAAAGTGTCTTTGTGGAAAGGGTTATATGGTTCTATATTTTCCATATTTCTTCATGCGTCTGTGTCTATTGTGCCTCCATCGTTCCCCCTTCCCACAACAAAAAAACCAACAAACACATGCATCGAACGACCATTTGTGCTAGACTAGGCCTAGACTTAGTCTAGTATCGCAGAATACACCCTTTTTGGCCTTCGTTCGATACAATTTTACTTTTCAAATTTCTCACGTATAAATATCTTTACAGATCAGCACTCTGCACAATGTTGGGCCTAATTTTGATGTACAATGTGATGCATCGAGCTGTAGCGTGTAGGCCTACAGTGTTTTACGTAATGGAATGTACTGTTACTGATACTGATATCAATGGAAATGATTGAGCTTGCTAAAAGTTATGCGAATAGGCCGAGCGGTCAATAAGTTAATGACGTGTAAAATTGTATAAACAGGTCAATGTCACGTTCACCAGTCTGTCTATGCGCTAGGTACCCTTTCTGCAACACGCTTTCCTCACATTGTGTACAACTCGGGGTATTGTCGAGTGGGTCCAGGAAAGGGGACATAACTCATTTAAGTGTTAACTTTCAGGAGTTACCTCTCGCAATCGGATTTCCGGATAACGTCTATTGGAAAACCGACTAGGCAGTCCTTCATCACGGGTAAAGGCTAGGTCAAAGACTGTCATTGGGCTAGATGTTATGATTTTGAAAGGTATGGGGGTTGGGGGGGGGGGCAAGGATGGCGTCACAAGCCCAAAGGTCCGTTTTAACAGAAACTGAAGCGTCAACTGGGATTCTTTAGGGAACTCCGGTCCTGAAACAGGACACCATAAACTATTTCCGACAGGCCGCTGGGATGGACAGGGGCACCTGCGAACAGAAGAACTTAATTGCTCCTTGGAGAAGGACGAAATCGGACAGGTCATTTCGTACAATCTTTATTTCGCCAATCTTCTGATCATTTTACATTGACGCAAGACAGGGCACTGGGATGGGTATGTATGTAGCCGTCACAGAGATGAAGAAGAAGATGTGGAGGAAGAAGAAAAAAGAAAACGAATGGAAGATAAAGGAAGAGGATAGAAGAAGAGGGGAACATATTATAGACAGAGCAAGATACCATATTTCTACAGTTAGATAGAGACACAAACGCTCCACCACCACCCCCTTGTTGACCACCTCCAAAACGATCAGTCATGAAGTGGGCTCTGCTTTGCATAGGTCGATGCATAATTTCTGCCTTGATGGTCGAGCCACTACAGCTTTTGTAAGGGTCGTGGGAATGGATAGGGTTTAAGCATCCCATCCCTGCTAGGTAATGGAGCATGTGGATATTTTTTTTTATCATACGTCTTAGCATGGACAATGGATCATGTTGCTGATTATTATATTATTACTGGTCTATCTTATGATAAATAGATTTTGCATATTTCACTGTTAAGACTCAACACGAATAAAAAAAAATATGCATCCACTCGTTCAAATGTTGTGTACATTAGCCTGATTAATATATCAACGTACAGCGAATCCTTTGTTTGATGGGATGGGACGTATCTCTTTTTTCTGAGACAAGAACAGCGATGCGTGCATCAAGAATTAAATGGGTCCATTCTGAGAATTATCTGACGGTGTCTGGGAAGACACGTTCTATCTGGAGAGCGCTGCTGCAACTGAAGGGATGGTCGGCATTTTGAAAAGAGTCTGACTAGTCTTGAACTCCCTTTTCTTTGGTCGTGGAAACAATCCTTGTCTAACCTTTGTTTTCTTTTCAAACCTTTTCCTCTGTTAAACGCTCCATCGTACACTATCAAAGAGTTGAGAATAGTAAGATTGTTTGTTTTGTACTTCAGTAGTGCAAGATTTCACTGTTCTTGTGTTTATTTCACAGCTGACTGCAGAGGGTACCCATGCAGCAGTTATACAGTATCGTTTTATTACACTCCCATATCTTTCGGTCCAACTGCCGCCATGACGCGCATATCAGAGCATGACAGGTCGGTTCCGGCTGATTGCCAAACCCCCCAGGTTGAATGTCAGGGGCGTAGATCACAGAGGATCCTCGATATTAAGTATGCCCTTGATGCATTGGTAAAGTGTACTTATTACTGAGGTATACTTAATATCGAGGTCCACTCCTTAGTGAAACGCTAAAATAATGATGACCCTGTGCATTAGAAATGTATACTTAATAACAAGGTATACTTATTAGATGAATATTTAATATCGAGGTTCCACTTGTATATAATTTGAATGGCCATTAAGAGGTCCGTGTCCATCGTACCAACAAGTACCAACAAGTACGAGGACACAATGTGCGACAAGAACTCACAAACTGGTATGCTAAGAGACCTGTGGATAATTTCGTATTGTTTTGTGGGCTGTCTGTTAGTTTCTCTTAAGCGGGATTTGATACGGAAATTATGGAAACTGTGACCAGAGCTTTCAATCAGACATTTGTACTGTACTGAGTATGTATTTTTTTTTCTCAGTACATCGGGTTTGAGGTCATGAGATACTGTATAGATGTTTCCTTACTTGACACCTTCGTGTTTTATTATTAGACACCTTACTCTTTCCCCCCTCTCACAAATTCACAGGTTTTTGACTGTTATAGGACCCCCATTCCTTCCCTTTCTCCACTCCCTATTAGATAAGATAAAGATAATTTTATTACCCATATCATAAAACTGTCCTGGTAATATAAGAGGAAGAATGTATCCTGAGACAGACTTCCAACCGCATCCCACCCGAGCCTAGGAAAATAATGAGGAAAGGTTATTAAAAAAAATTGGCCTTCTTTGTTTGTTTGTTTGCTTGTCTATTTGAGTTAGGGTTTTACGGCCCTTCAGCACGATTACTACTGTACTGTGGCTCTCTGGTTGTAAGACTAAACTACTTGGCAGAATTTTCCCATCCATAACATTTTACCCGGACAGCGGCCTCTAAGCCTACTCATCTACGTATCTAAAAGTGTCATTGCCAATGGATTTTTAAGATGCTGGTTAAACCAGAAAAGGAATCAGCCCGAGATCGACTTCTCATCAGTGTCCTACCGAAGTCTAGAGATGAATGAGAAAGGACATGGGTCCAGGAAGAGGGGGGAAGAGGAATGAAACCTCCCTTTGTCTTCATAAAAGTCCCCCAAAAGGGTCCTTAGCTTTCTGGGTAGTGTTAAAGTACTCAAATAAAGAATAAATAGTTCAGAGATAGTGAGACAGAAGGGCTTGATCTCCACCCACCTTTCCGCACCTCCGCGCCTATGTTTCCAAATAAGTTATACACCTATGGGTTATGGTATCTGTGAACTTTGGATTGTGCTAACAACGATGAGGTAGACAACAGGATAATAACGCCAGTGAATGAAATAAGTGATGCAGAAGGACAGGAAAAAAGTCAAGAGGCTCAAACAAAGAACAAAAGAGTAAGAAAGGTACAGTAAATAAGGTCTAGTATCTGGGTCAGAGTCCTGTTCCAATTTAAAATAAAAAGACAAGACACTACCTATTCAGTCGCACCTCCGAATTTTGAATTCGTTTTAGCACCTTTATGTGTATTCTCACCCTCATGTGTATTCTCACCCTCATGTGTATTCTCAATGAACTAAAGAACTGCAAATGGCTTAAGCAACCTTGAATCCTCTCATGTTGGAAGACTGCTATCTTGGACATCGTCTTCAAACGGTTCGTCATGCTAATCGGACAGTAACATCATCGTATTCGGCCGTTTGACTTGGAAGGTCGTAAACCATAAATCTTGTCAAATGTAAATAATGGTGTCAATTTATTCAGAATTTTAAGGCTGGCTCTGATGGCATGATCAGGTTTCATTAAAAAGGTCAATATTTTAAATATTTTGTAAATAATTTGTTCCTTCGAACTAAGAAAATGGGTTGCATGTAATCTCATTTTCCCTCAAGCCTCATTAAAATGGAATATGGCATTATCAATATTTGTAACTTTAGTTGTCCCCACTTATCTGCTCTCCACGTGGCCGGCATTATCAACTCTGATTGGCTGCCTGACAGACTTTCATTAGGTCAGATGGCACTGACATTCCAAATTCCTTTGGTGAAGAGACTGATTTGGCTTTATTTAAATCGGTAAGACAGTCTGAGAGCAAGGTGTCTTGGGGAGGGTAACATACGCCAGCTGTGGCTATTAATAATATGGGCGTAAAAAATTGAGGAGTCGAAGAGTTCATCAGATTACCAAGCTAGGTCCGGCGAGCTAGGTTACCCTTGCCTATTGCCATTCAGATCTTCTTAGTGGTGATAGATCCCCTACGCTTTTGTCTGACACAATACGCAGTTCGTTAGGTCCCTTACAACATCCGTCAATTTCACGCATTTCGTTACCAAAGTAGATCTAAATGCTATCATTTTGACGTAAACTGTCTCCCATCCTCCACCGATTTGCTCCCCGCCCCCATTGTCTGTCCGCCCCCGCTGAGATCGATGAAGAATTTGCATGTACGTGAGTGCTCTTCCTGTGACCCTACTCTCATATAAACTTACGCAGTCCCGGGTGAGCCGCGGAACAGAAGAGAACATCTGCCGTTTCTACGCTGCTGGCGATGCTACTGCTCTCTGAATGTGGCTGAGACCACGTCGCCGTACATACCCGCAAAAGTAAGGATTGACTTGGGTTTGTCAGAAGGGAAGAGGTAGACTTGGGTGTATGTAATGTAGACCAGGCTACCCCCCAACACCTCACCTTCGCAGTGAAAACTCTACGGCGGGCAACGCGAACCCGTTGTGTCTTTCTTCACAGAGAACGGAGATAGTTAAACACTTCCGTACAATTTTTTTTCTTCACGACCGGGACGCTATTTATATGTTTGTTTCTTAGCTTTGATTTTTTTTCCTCTGTATCTTCTATTTCTTTTTGCAGTTTACGTTCCCTCGTGCACTTGTTCTCGTATGGTTAATGAGATTTGAAGCTAGCTCGTGTGCGGGAACTGCCAAGCATTGTGGATTAGCGTTTCACGAGTTACTTACAAATGGCATGGTGCACGCATCGTTTGTAGTAGGGCTACAGTTAGAAGGTAGGGGATGGGTAGGAGTGTTAGGTAAAAAAAAAGGATTTATGGGCTGATCTTAAGTCCAAATGCGTGGATTCTGGATTATGGATACTGCACCAAAGGATTAACCTCTAGTGTAAGTATTACAAAAGCAACACCCGCAGGTAAAGAGCGTGTTTTACACCCTGACTCCGTGGTTATTAAGTGTATTCTGTTTGTTATGTGCATGGCATCAGTGGGACCGCTGTGTTGACAGTGATTCATTTGGAAAGCTCCAGCTGATCAAGGTTTAATTGGCTGCGCTAGTAGCGACCGATGAACCACTTTATATTGTACACATAGTTGACCTGGTTTCTGAAACAGTCCTTTGTTGCTTCTCCTCTTAGAGATTTGAGAAAATGAAACGGAGTTCAAACTTTGGACCTCTTTGTTTATTTTCATCTACCCTTGGATGACTTATTAAAATTTGTCAAGGTGGTCTGAATGATCAAGCAGATTATCAACTCATATGTGCTTCTCTTGATTTTAGAAGTGTAAGTGTTTAACTGTGTACCTAAAAAACATTGTCACTGACTTTTTCAGAAGCTAAGTGTCTGTAGCAAAGAATGTTTAAACAACGCATTCTAGTCCATCACTGGTTAAAATCTTGCCATCAAATACCTTCGGGTGTCCTGTGTTATTTTATGGCATAAAACTACAGCTGGCGCTTTAAATTACCACAGCTGTTGCAGCCACTAATTTTATACTTATGGTCTCTTTGATGTAAATGATTCCTCTACCTCACATCACCCGTCGTACTCCACTGGTTTTTTTTACGTTTCAGGTTGTAGCAGGTTTTAACAAGTTTTTAACAACTTTTATTGTACATGCCCAGACCGTGCTTGTATAATCTTTTCGCTACGTTTGACGTACCTGTACCTCCTAACTTTCTTACTCAAACAGCGTTTGGACATATATGTACGTCCCAAAAGTAGCATACACCTATCATATCTGACGTATCCCTACGTATTATAGCCTATGTAATGAACTATTCCAACGTACGAGGATGCATTGAAGCCATAGCCAGGCTGAAGCGCTGTAAAATATGCACTCAAACAAACCTGAGCACGGGTTAATGAACTCATGATAATTTGGTGACTTCAGCACTTGAAAAATATGACGTAGTGATGGGTTAAACTGTCTTGCAATTGATTGCCGAATGTTTTTTGCATATTTCACCTTTCCTCCTCCCCTGTTCTTTCTTGCACTGCGTTTTCTTCGTTTTACTCTTTTATCATCACCATCATCATCATAGGTATCTCTTCTGCCTCTTTCTCCCCCTTCTCCTTCTCTTTCTTCTTTTTCTTCTTCTTCCTCTTCTTATTCTTCTTCTTCCCGTTCTTATTCTTTTTCTTTCTCTTCTTCTTCTGCTTCCTCTTCTTCTTCTTCATTTTGTTTTACTTCTTGTATCTCTGGATATCCGACTATGACTTAAGAAAGCGCACATTAAAAAGAATTAAACTTCTACCTCTGACTCCGTAGTGGTGTAACGAGATGATGGCATATACGGGTATTTATATCATAAAGATTGAGCTCTGTTTTAAAAAAAATATGGCAGCCTTCAACATGTTCAGCTGATAATACATGAATTCCAAGACAAGTAAGATAAATGTTGTAAGCTGGGTAGACAAGGCTAAACATGGGTCTCAAAAACAAAAACAAAAAACGAGAATGTAAAAGAAAAACGATCCAGGTGCATCACAAAAAAAAAAAAGAAAAAAAAAACCTACGAAGTGTTGTTATTTCCAAAAACACATTAAGATTTTGTTCCTCAGTGACATAGATTACAGCAGGTATGCTTGTTATAACAGAGGCTGTCTAAAGTTACAAGTACGTGAGGTTTAGTCCATGCCAAATCTGTGCCTTTAACAGCGGAGTTTACTCAGTAGCCTACTGTTCTTAAAAAATGTGTCGGGTATTTAACTTTACATTTTTGGGGGGCAATAATAGCTGGTTAATTCTATGGATTTAGCAAACGAAGGCATGTTAAGTCAACAATGAAAGTGTAACTCGAGTAAATGATAGCGTTGACTTCATGCTAGGTTGGAAATGAAGTGGGCTTATAAAGATAATCCAGTGTTGCTGCTGCCGCGCTGGTGTGTAAACCATACATCCTGGCAGAAACTGCGTTAAGAGTTCCATTCGGGCAAAGACAAAATAGAGCCACAATTCGTAGATTCTCGAAGTTGGTAAGTAAAAATAACATCTTGGCAATACCTTAGCAATAGTTTCCACTTGGGCAAGACACGCTGTTCTGACGCATTATATAGTATAATCAGTGGTATGCTTCATACATTGAACATGATAGCATAAATGCGAAAAGAAGACAGCATGTAGAGCGAGCTGGAAAGAAACCCATGAAGCGAGTGATCAAAGAGACCAGTGACCGTTAACACAATCTTTACCTAAGTTAACGCAATACCATAACCGCTGGAAACACCCAACAAAACATTGGTAGTATTCACCGTAGTTAATGCAATACTAATGGATGGATTTAGGGCATACGGCCACTGCTCTGAATTGCGTTAGATTCTACTTGAAAAACGATGTTATGCAGCGTATTTAATCAATATGCAGTAATAACCCTTCATTAACACAAACCCAGACAGACCTACTGAATTGTAAACAATCTTCTTTAACCAAAAATTTATATCATATACTTTATACTTGTATACAATCTGTGTACCAATTTGATGTTGGTAAGTAGAAAGTTAGATATATAGTTCGTTGAAAATTAATTTGGGATAGTGTTCATAAGTACTGCTTTTCCATCTTTTCATGCACTGGAGATAAATCGGATTAAAATATCATTGGGTACATGGTTTGGTTGATTTACTTGGACATGGTTGGCCTCTTCAACGCTGATATACAATCATTTAAAGTTGATAATTTTGTAGTTTCAAATAAAGACATATTGAAGAAGACAAGAAACAAATCTATATTAATAAAACGCTTCAGCCAATTTGTGTCACAGATTTCTTGAGGATTTCGTAACGTAAAAACATGCGGTTTTCACTTAAATTCGTAGAAAAATACACAAAAAGTAACTATAAACATCAGTCCTCTTTATTTTTTTCACCCTTTTTTAAAAAAAAGAATGTGTATAGCAACGAAATACAATCTCCGATAGATCTTTTCAATCCGCCCGATTCGCCAGTCGTCCAACTTTTTCACGGAGTCTAATGCATTCGTCTATGATGCCTTTCGGTGCGCTAGGT
>JAWQUT010000115.1:1453165-1461898 GCA_033807755.1 Ellobium chinense | reverse complement strand
CAAAGAAAAAAAATCCAAAAACGTTCCCCGCCATATCTAATTTACGTAACAGGAGAGGAATAAACACCGTGGAGGCACGATGATAATCGTAATAGCAACTCCCGTTATGCTGAAACTGGTTATTAACTTGTCACAACCCAGTCTACTGCCAGATAAGTATGTCGTGAAGAGAAGAGAAAATGATAACTTAAACACTTCACTTCTGTAACGTGCTGCTTTTTATCCTCTGCCCTCACAGGCCGAATTCTGCTAACATGTTGTGGTTGTTTTTTTTCTGGTTTTGTTTTTGTTTCTTTTTGCGTTATAAAATTATTTTATAAGAACAGCTGCCCTGTTTTCCATGCCCCGACTCCGCCGATCTGGTTTAAGTCAGAATTCGGAAAAGCGCCAAGGTTTATGATATGAATTCTCTTATCAACACAGCATTAAGTTCTTTTCTTTTCAATCACTTAGGCAATATTTCTTTTTTTTTCCATCTCTCTTTCTCTTTCTCTCTCTCTCTCTCTCTCTCTCTCTCTCTCTCTCTCTCTCTCTCGTTCTCTCTCTCTCTCTCTCTTCTCTCTATCTATTTTCTTTCTGTCTCAGGTCGAGACTTTCTCACTTTCTTCTTTTTTTTATGGTTGGGGAGGGGAGGGGGGAATGGAAGAGGGAGGCTCCTCTAGTTTTCCGATGAGCTCATCTGACTTCATCACCCCTCATTTTTCTGACGATGATGATTATAATGATAATGAGAAGGACCAAGATGACAGTGATGAATGGAGAGGATACGTGAGCACATCTATACCAAACAGCGAGCCAAGGCTTGTACCAGCAAAATATATAGGCCTAACCAAAATAATCAGCCTTTACCACCTATGTATATTTTAGGGTGGCATTCCCGACTTTCCCGTTACTTCCGGGATGCCGTTACAAGGATGGTCACAATCAGCCCACAGCATACCTGTTACCCCAGTTGCCTAAAGTGTGCGTACCTTGCGGTTTGGAAACATACGACCTGGTTATATCCAGATTTACGGCATCTGGTTATTGTTGCCTACAGGGAGTTGACGTAGAAATTGCGCAAATTGTCTCTTGAAATAAATAAATTTTAGTTATGGATGTCAGCTCTGTTTTTAGAAAAGTCAAGAGGCGTTTGTTATTTCCCCGAGTTTTTCCGCAGTGTTTTAGGTAGTGGTGGGCAGTAGCATATGTGATAATCGATACTTTCAATACTTAGGAATTTCGATACTGTATCGAAATTCAAGCTCTGGTGTTTCGATACTTTTGATTTAATTTCGATGAATTTAATTTAAGATATGACAATTTGTCAGACCCAAACAGGATTTCCCTCTCTCCCCCATCATGTGTTTAAAATATTATCCTTCTCTGTGCCTTGCTTGATCTAACCCGGAACAGTGACCTATCTAAAACAGAGTGGTATTGAAAGTATAACAAGTTTTTTTTCTTTGGCTCAGAGTGGTATGCGCATAAGTATCCAATCAATGTGCAAAATATACTGAATTTTTTTTTATTAATAAATCAAGATTTTAAAGATTTACTTTTTTTTTATTTTTACCTAATTTATATTTTGCAACTATGAACGTAAATGATGGAGAGAAGCAAACATATATGTGCTACCATGTTGTATGCATCGTCAGCACCTTCGCACAAACTGGACAGTGGAACTTTTTGAGGTCAAAATACGTTTCGATCTGATTCTCATCCTCAGTACTAATGTAGCTGTCAGTTTCCTCAGTGTACTGAAATTAATATCGATCCTTTGTGGATCCGATTTCGATCCAATTCCGATCCTCAGAACTAAACTAGCTACTGGTCTTCTCAGTCAAAGCCTAGCTGTATGAAAAGATATCGAAAGTATTGAAAAATATCGAACGTCTCGGCAGGTTTTTAACAAAATAGCGAAAAGTTATCGAAAGTATCAAAAATATATCGAAATGTTTATCCAGAACTAAGAATCAGAATCGAATTACATAAACTCGATGCTTTTGGTATTTAGAGTTTGAAGGCTGAGTATCGAGATACTTAAAATTTCAGGTACTGGCCCTGTGGCCCGCCACTAGTCTGAGGCAATCAAGGATGACATTAACTGAGTTTTATTTTGACATGTAACCTTAATTACCAGACCTTCTTGCTCGTGCCTTTCTCTGTTGGTTGTTGTGAATGTTGTTTTTGTTGTTGCGGTCGTTGTTGGTACAGTCGTAATACATTATTTTGTTTTCGTTGCTATTGTTGTTGTCATCGTGTTCTTTATTTAATCTTCTCCTTCAAACATCTGTCGTACTCTTGTTCTCATTCAATTCTCTTATTCATATTTCTCTCTCTCTTTTTTTCAATCTTTCCTACTATTTTTTTTTCTTTTTGGTCTCCCTTTCCTTTCTCTCTTTCATTCTCTTTCATCTTCTTCTATACTTTTCATTTTCGTTTCATTCCCTTCTGTGACCATCTACTTTTCTGGCCCTTTCTTGTTTCCTCCCTCTCCTTCACTGCTTCTTCTTTCACTTCACCCTCGTCGGCATCGGTAATTTCCTCTTCAGTGGATTGAATGGTTTTTTTTTAAGCGGAAAAAAACTTTGATCCTTTGGCGGCAATAAAATGGTCTTTTTAGCGGCGGTGTAAGTCTGCCATATTGTTTGCTTGTTTGTTAGTTTTGCCATTTTAGCGGAAAAAATTATGCTCTCACCAAAATTATTGTAGTCTGTTTTGTTTAAAACAGCAGTGATGAGCTCTATTTCCCTTTTTCAGACTTAGCACTGGTAGTGCAATACTTGAAGTCTTAGAATCCTTTAAATGATGCAGAACATTGTAAAATATAGTTAAAAACAGTCAATTGCTCACGTTCCAATAAGTTTTCTTCAAATGTTTGTTTAATATATCATTCTAGGTTGATACTTGTGGTCATGCATTCTTATATTTTCTGTCACATAAGCTGTTCACACGGCTTCTATAATTGTCCATCAAAGTTACGAGTTGGTTGGCTTCAGATCTCATGAGTGATGCTTCAGTGTTAAGTTTGTTTTTCTTTCAGCATGAATAGGTTTAAATCTTCACGTGTTAAATTACGGTAAACAGCTGGCCTGCACTCTTTGATCTTTCCTCGTTGAAAAGGCAAAATTTCTTGCCGCTAAAAAGGCAAAATTGGATTTAAGTTTTTCGCTGAAAAGGCCATCGACCGTTTACATCTTCCACCCCCCTCTTCTTCTTTATGGCCTTCTTCCTCTCTTTCCCTCCGAGGGGTGATTATCGTTGAGTAAATTTTTCACAACAGCAACGTACAGGCAGTTTATTAACATCGAGTGCTGCGCTGAGAGAGAAGATGATTCTGTCATGTGTGCTATATTCCTTCCTGTGAAGTATATTGTTTTGTCATTAGGGTTGCAGTGGTTCGGGACCGATATTTTGAAACATCTTCCAATGTCACCTGTGAACTTATCAGCCCTCTTCATAACATTGTGGTACTATATATGTAGTCGTTGGTGATGGTGGTGGTGGTGGTGGTGGTAATATTATTAGAGTTATCATTACGTCGTTTGTCGCTGGTATTTCTGCCATTAATAATAGTGATAAAGCTGTTAATGCTTTGTTGTTGTGGTGATGGTGGTGCTGATGCTGGTGGTGGTGGTGGTGATGATGATGGCGTTGATAAGGATAATGATAATAATGGTATAGTCGCTTGTTCTCCTCCTGTAGTATTCAATATTTAAAGCCTGTTGTTTTTTATGCTACAGTTGCTGCTGCTGAAGGCTCTATAATCCCGCACTGCTGCTGTTGCTTCTGCTGCTGCTAATGTTGCTGCTGCTGATGATGAGGACAATAATAACGATGATGATGATAATGATAGATTTGATGCTTTTGTTGCTGTTATGCATGCTTTGTACAATACTACGGAATACGACCTTTTACCACATAATGTGTCACATAATAACTTTATTTTCTTCAATCTTGACCTTTCCAGGTGGCGGGACGGCTGCTATCACTGCAAGTGTCACCGTCATGGCATCGAATGCGCCGCAGATCGGACATGCGTCCTATACATGAACAGTGAACAGTACAGCAAGGACTTCCTGTCACTCGGCGCATGCGTAAGGCCTAAAGATGACCGCTGCGTCTGCGGAATCGACGGCGTCCCGTCATGCACAGCGGAAGTCATCGACAGAAATGCCTACCCTGCCACCACGATAGGGCTTGAAGCGGCTTTTCCTTCCTCACCAAGTTTAGTAGCCCCCAGAAACGTTTATTATGATCGTTCTTATCGGAACTTTGAGAAAAGACACGCCGGAACTCATGATCCTGAATACTACAGCGATAGCTCGGACTTCCGAGGGAGTGTTCATAGCAAACATTATAGAGACTATCGTCGTTCTCGACGCCATTCTCTAGCCAAACGCCATGCCTACAGACCCGAGAGACATTCCCGTGACTTTTACGACACTCGAAGATTTCAAGATTCTGATGCCTATGACGATTTTGCAGCTCTGTTGAGTCACCGAGATTCCGATAATGTCTACAGAAAACACAACAGGGACCGAAGGCGCTTCGAAACCGAAGGGCCGTCGGCCAGGGAACTGAGGCAGGAGCGTCGGTATGAGAGGAGGGAGTTGCGGGAGCGTTCCAGAGACCATAGCGAGGATGGGTGGGAGGATGGCTTCTTTGGGGATGAGCCAAGTAGAGAATCCACAGATCACATTCCACCATCACTTTTAGTTACGAGTGATAACCGTTGCAGGTAAGAATGGATGGATGGATGGATGGATGGATGGATGGATGGATGGATGGATGGATGGATGGATTGGTGGGCAGGCAGATGGACAGATGGTCTGTCGGACGGACACATGGACGAACGGACAGACGGACGTACGAACGAATGGGAGAGTTGAGCAGACAAGTGAACGGACGATGGATATACATAAATGAATGGGTGTAGTGATTATTTTCATTTCAATCTCGCCACCATCCGTAAAACTTAAACATCAATAAGAAGCAGTATCAATGGGGTTCGTTTGTTTCGCTCTTAATATCTGAGCACATTTTTCTAAACAATGACTAGGAACCCACATTAAGTTCTTTCATGTTAAAACGCTGAACGAAATATGCGTATCTCCGTATATCCGATCAGTCAGTTAGTAATACGAGGTAAAACAAAAAATAATGGGTTTGCGTAAAGGAATATCAGCAATTTCTCTCTCTCTCTCTCTCTCTCTCTTTCTCTCCTGCGTTATTGCGACAACCTTTGAACATGAATTGTCCAAGCAAATAACAAACTCTAAAATACTTAGAACGCAGTGGAAAATATGAACCATAATTAGTTACTTGTATAATGGTACATTCAAATAAGCAGAAATACCTGCAGAACTACTCTTTCCGGTCTTAAAGCTGGTGTCATAAACATGGAATCGATATATCAGTGGCTTAAAACCAAAATGGCTCTAATCCAGTATAGTTCTAGATGGTTCAGTTCCAATGCACCTCACTCTCTGGTAATTTAGTAGGAATATAGGGACTGCCTCAAATTGCGCCAACAAACACAATAAAGAAACAGTCCGCCCATGGACATGAAAGAGTGAGATGACGATCTTAGTCGACGATGTCAGATCACGTGCAATATTTGTTTGTTCATACAGAGTATAAATAGAGAAAATGGGGGTTTTGCCAATAATGCACACTAGAAACTACATAGGACGGTGACACGCAATCCATCTTCGCAGTGCTGGTGGCGGCGGTAAACAGTCTTTGTCATCAGTCATGGCAACAATATTATCATCTCCAATTTCTTTATCATGATCGTCATCATCATCGTCTTTGTCTCCAGCATACCAACTTTTTTTGTTATTATGGTTACCGTAGCAGCATCATTATCATCATTATTATCATATCTTTCTACGGAGAAAAATAAGTAGAAACGTCAACCAGTGATGAAAAGATAATTTTACCACTTTGATAAAAAGATATAACTAAGTAAGATTGACGATATACAAGTAGAATTTTCGGAACGATATTAAATGTCCCTTCGTCAGGGGTGATACAATAATCTAAAGTGACCGTCACTGTTATCATCAACAGCAAAAGCAGTTTCAACAACAGCAACATCACTATAACATAATACGGGCCCCTTCATAATTTGAGATGCTATCGAAACCATGAATGTTCCTGAAAAAAAAAACTTCTCGTTTTTATCAGTTTTTTTCTTTATCTCTCCTTCTTTACTACTCTTTGTACAAACTTCAAACTGCTTTCTTTGCACGATAAGCGATTCCACGCATCCATTTTAAGACATGTTTTTTTTTTCTTTTTTTAAATTAGACGAATGTTCTTCGTAACATGACTTCGATAAGCTCTGTTCCACGTCGTGTTTGTAAACATGCGCGTAATCCGTAAACCTGGTCGGTTGTTGTTGGTTTTTTTTTTGCGTTCGCTGAGTTCTGTGAGTAAGTTTAGATGTACTTTGGACAGACAGACAGACAGACAGACACACACACACACACACACACACACACACACACACACACACACACACACACACACAGGGGCGTAGCGTCCATGTAATCTATGAATCTGAGATTACCAGTTCATAATAGCCATTATACATTCATTATATAGTTTCCATCTAATACAATTTTACTAATGCTAAGTGCTTTCTAAAAAATGTTCAAATACCGTCATCGTTTTACATGTATTACACTTGCGTACCATTTACAAGCGTTGGCGTACAATCTTGTCAACACTACTTAAGTTTTTTGCAGTACTAATCTGTGACCCGGTACTCGTCTCGCAGATTCTCCAGCCCCTTACGCACAGTGTATTGCATTCGAAGGAAACGTCAATAGAAAAGCCATTTAAAACAAGAGTCAGTAATCTGAGAGAAAAATTTGATTATCCTCTGCGGAGACTGCATTCCCATCCCACTCCCCCTACTTTTTTTTGACGTGCCGCGAACGACGCCAAGAACTCAGTTGCCAGTTTTTATCAAACGGGAGCCAAATCACAACCGAAAATGTACCAAAATAATAATATAGCACCGAAAGGCGGCCTGGGTCAAGATTTGACATAAGATCAGAAATTAATGACGACTTATGTTTGTAATGGATATACACTGGTATTATACTTATCATAAACATTTCTATTTCTTCAGATATTAGAGCAATGTAAGATCTGACCCTGGCGACTGAAGTACCGGTACCAAGCAGTTTGATTGAAGTACAGTACACGTAAACTAAAAGTGTTTCTAAACGAAATTAGTAACTATTGATGTACAGTCGGTTAGAATTAAAAATGAACCAAAGATCCAATCAGTTATTTGAGAACTACGTACTTTAAATATAGCCAAAAATCTTATAATTGGTTCCGAGAGAACCAAATTTGGCAACCCTGTTCCAGAGTTTTTTTCTTCTTTTTATTTTTCTCCCGAGGACTAGAGAAAACGGCACCGTAAACATTAAAATATTGCAGAGCTCATTATGATCACAATAGCATTAGTTCATTTTGCTTAAACATGAATAATTTCTAAGACCATTAACCTTACAGCTTCTTTTAGTGGGAGCAAGAAAAGAGACCTCAATACCTTTTACATTAAGTGTCTCGTCCTGCTCTGTTTGATTGGTGTCAACGCTTCTTGACGACAACTTTATTATGATACTGTACATAATATTTTTACAGCATTTTGAATACCGTACTTTGAGGTGACGGTCTTGAGGGAGACTGGAAGTTTTGTTTTTTTTTTGGTCTTATTTTTACACGAATACCGACAGCAGTGCTGGTTTTAGGCGAATTGCGGGTGTATTTGTTTTGCAATCGAAGAAAGCCATGGGTCAGTCAAGAGAAAACAACAGCATTCCAAATATCTTAAAGTTGATAGCAACAAATAAACTTAGTTTCGATGAAAAACTTCGACTAAAAGATGCAGGTAGGCCCACGCCAGAGTTTAAATTTACGGGAAAACGTCAGTGTTGCCTCCATGAACAGTACAGGAAGCATCAGTGGCTTTGTGGATGTGAAGAAAGAAAATCATTGTTTTGCTTTCCATGTTTGTTGTTCACAGACTGACTGTGAGAAAGAAATTTATAAACAATACAAACATTATGAGCAAACAAAAAATAAATGTATCTATATCTTGCCCCCCCCCCACCTCATGCTGGTTAGATGTAAGTGCTAGATTACCAAAAAAATCACCCACGCTACGCCCCTGCACACACACACACACATTTAAAAAAAAAGAGGGCAGGACGTCATGAACTCAAATTTCTAAGGACTAGAGCTGAATTTTTAGTGTATAGGGTGTCTTAAGTTCGTAAGTAAAAATAGATACATGTAGTCAGAGTTTTCTCCAGTTAATGCCCTTGCTTTTAATCAGTTAGTCGGTAAAGACAATGCGCTGCACACCATATTTCGACATTACTATGTGGTGCACACCATAGCTATCTTTGGAAAGTCTTTCACCATCGCCATATTTCTTTATTTTTGGGTAAAATATGAAGAGGAACACGTTGGGCATGGGGCCAGACACAGTCACTTGGGGTTTCCTATGTTTTTGACTCTAACGTATTTGCCATGAAAACTATTTTTTCTGTTGTTTGAGCAGCAGACAAACACAACAATGTTGCCCAACACGCCACCCCACCCCAGGCCATGCTAGAACTGACCTCTCCAAAAGTGGTTATTTTCGCAAGGGTTAAAGTCGGAACAGACTTTTCTAATTATTTTTTGCGAGTTGCCTGCGGATGGTTTTCTTATATCTGTGTA
>JAWQUT010000115.1:1425665-1448165 GCA_033807755.1 Ellobium chinense | reverse complement strand
CACCCTCATTCATCTCTGCCTAACCCCCCCTTTGGAATTTCAAAATTGGAAGAATTGTTGATGGGGAAATAGGTAGATCTAGACGGAGTCTTGTGTCGTTGTCTGAAGTTTTTACTACCATATGAAAAACAGTTTTCAGCGAAAGTAATTGTCTTTCATTTTAAAAAAAATCTAACCAGAGATTACTGACTGCGACAAAAAAATCAAACGACGAATAGCAGAGAGCACAGGGGACATAACTCTTTTAATATGTTTATTCCNTTTTTTTCTTCCTCCTCTTCTTCTTTCTCCTCCTCCTCCTTCTTCTTCCGCCTCCGCCTCCTCCTCCTCCTCCTTTTGTCACTTCCTCCCTCTCTCCCTCTCTCTCTTTCCTTCCTTCCCTTTTCTCTTCCTCTCAATCCATTCAATCTTGCACACATAATTATTCTATCTACTTTCGTTCTGGCACAAATGTGAATCAATACAAAGTCCGTAACCATGAATCTTGCAACAAAAAAAAAATTGACCATGAGGATCCACATCATATCCAGACAACGATAATTTGACAATGAACAGAAATTCATAATGACCTTTTGGCTCTCGGCATGTGACTGATAATACAAGTGTAATTTGCATGTTATATCCAAGATTATGGAGCTAATAGATCTACTGTATAAGTGGCTTTTTTTTTTTTACGCGAGGATCTAATATTCGCGAATATCGCGAGCTAAATTCCATTTTCAGTCGCACAAATTACTTCCCGCGAAAAAATATTCTCTTCAAAAAATTTCAAAGGGCTTATTCCAGGTAAAAACTTCGTATTGGAGGCAATTAGCAAATTATGTTATTTTAGTTACAGCGGTAATTGGACATTATCGATGATCTATCAAAACGAAAAAGGATTGGCGAATATATTCTGTCGAATGTCCTGTTATGTCACTTCAAATTACTCTAGAATGATGCCCTCATATCGACATGAAAACACCGAAAATGGAGTTCGCAAAACTTAAATCCTCGCGGAAAACTATTTCCGACTTTTCGTGAAACAAAAGGAACCACTTATACAATAAAACATATCATCAAACAGGTAGCTTGTATATACAGGACAACTTTACACGAGGCGAGGAATGGACCGCAAGTGAATATTTCTTTTATAATGATAAGGTTCCCGCTCCAATACATTTCTCTTTCGTGAACGGTAATGGTAAGACTGTCAGACATGAAATAGTCATAATTTTGTTCAGGTTCATCTGCTGCTGTACTTCATATTTCAAGTCTTTCAACACGGTAGAAGATCACGTTCCCACCAGGGCTTATCAGTCAAAAGTAAAATTACCCTGGCCCCATATCAATTGACGTGAAAAGCCTTAAAGGACCATGCGTCCTGATCGTGAGTGTACAACTCAAATACAGAAATAGGGTATTCCCTTGGCGTGAAGTAAAAGAGTGGGCTCCATCGGAACTATGCTGTGGCCATCTTGTTAAATCTGCCTTACATTCAGTATCTACGTTCTTGTTGCAATCCTGCAGCTGTGAGCATCTGCCTAAAGAGGAATTAATATTACAAGAATAGTTACTGATAGGGCTGAATGTTTATGAATAACGAATTCTCCTGGTATAATTAATGATAGCTCATCTTATTGTGTGGCTGCTGGCGATTCATTATTGAACGAACAAGCTCTAGGAACTCACAGGTCCGCAGGATCCCGATCAACCATTTTGGAGCAGACTCAACAATATGGCGACCAGAGAGTTTCTGAAACACGCTGAAGGTGTGAATGCTCCTTCTGTACTAGACCTATGTCATCCGCGTCGACATATGGTCGTATTCCACACATTAGATAAAATGCAATGTTTGCTCTCAATTTGTTCAAAAGTTTAGGCTGATTCTGATGAAAATGTCGGAAATCATTATAAGAGCTAAAAATCTAAAGGATGTAACAAGTTTAAGAGGAATTGGATCACTTCATGTTACTAACAACGTTGCAAGTCGCACTCGTTTTCCCTTAATTTTACTCCTGTGAAATACGACGTTACACGAACGATGAGGTCTGTGGGTCACACACAGTGGCCTATGTACACAATAAATCGTAGTAAACTTAGTGTCATTAGAAACCTTGTTCTACTAGGAAATCCCCAAGTTTTTCAATGGTGTTAACACACAAGCTTGTCTGAGGTCCTTCGTCGTGAATGGCGACAAGTATGCAAGTCCGGCATAGATACACCACGCACCCTGACCCCGTCACCGATGAGCGACCCACCATCATCACGTGGTTCCAGCCCATTCGGGTCAAGGTGAAGGTCGTCCTGTGGATATGGATGCCATTCATGCGTAAAGGGATGTCATCGGTGAACCCGTCTACAACAGCCTCCAGTTCCTGTGGCGTGACATGAAAGTCAGGCGTGGACGCCCATTTTCGAAACTTTTTCCGGGCGTAGACTCCAAAGTTGGAGACGACGCCTCTATCGAGGAGGGTTTGTGAGTAGATGTCCCACTTCAGGGATGGCACTTGCTCTAACTGACTAGGACTGTTGCTTAAGCTGAGATTTTCTCTGGAGGCATTCATGCTTCCGTAGCGCATGTCGCTGATATGTGTTGGCTCAGTTTGTGGTTAGCTGATGTTCAGGAGCATCCTATGTTCATCTCTCTGCATGATGAACGCCTCATCAGAAATCAGCAACTTCTTTGGGCTATATATATCGAGTCTCAGGCCAAGTATAGTTCGGTTGACCTTTATAAGTATCAGCCAGCTATTCTCAGGCACGGCGAATTTGCCCTCAGTAGTTTCTTGGATGACGAGATGAAGCGTTTATTACTACTACACCAGAGACATCCGATCTTGTATCCAACTACAGGTTAGCTGTTATCCATATAACTGTTCGCTTCCGAAACTTTATTGAAGTTTCGTTCAACACTTTGCAAAATCAGTTGTGAAATTTGTTTGAACTTTTACTTGCAGCAAAGTCTGTCCATCATTACCATCGTGATACTGGCGGTATAAGAGAGCTCTTCAGAAGTTTCCAGTGGGTCTGGCCCTGATCGATAAAGAAAAACAAACTGTTATTTGCATTTCAAGAACTAAAACTGAATTTCTTTTCTTGGCTCCAAAATATAATGAATTTTTTTTAAAGCGATGAAGTGCAGTTTAGCAGCATTTAACACGTGTTTGTAATGACAGATGAAAGATGATAATATCGGAGGTCTTACTAAATTTTAATAACGCTTGTAATTCAGAAATGAAAGTGAGATTTGCTGCTGCTGTTGCTGCTGCTGCTGTTGCTGCTGCTGCTGCTGCTGCTGCTGCTGCTGATGCTGATGCTGCTGCTGATGCTGCTGATGCTGTTGCTGCCGTTGTCATTTTTTTGTAAGTAGGCAATAGGAGTTTAGACGGCGGTAATTCTCACACAGTGATTTTTTTAACAGTCCTACTGTACTATTTGCCTAGGAAAGAAAGAAAGAAAGAAAGAAAGAAATGTTTCTATGATTTAATGTTTCCAATATTGGAAAGTTACAACTTCGTCTGTTTTTTTCCTTTTATAAGCAACATATATAAATCAAAGGAAAGCTAAGTTTCCACATGCTTAGCGACGTGGCTACTTCCAAAGCATGACAAGCATGAAATAAGATGTCTATGAGACAATCATTTTCTTCCTGATATAAAACTACTCACAAACTTGAAACCCACTCTTGAAGAGCAATAGAATATTTCAGCACCCATAAAGAGAAAATACTATGGAAGAAATGCTTACTTCAATCACAAGTTACTCCCTTGATTCACACTTCGATCACAGTAATGCATTACACCCACAGTAGACAATACTGCAGAATAATACACCATACATCTATCAATACAAAAGTGTAAGTATATAAAGACACAGTGTTACGACAGCTACCCTTTGAGCACTTTAAGACCTGCTTGATAATTCCACCTGTTTGCCAAGCACTTCACAGCTGCAACCGTCATAAGCATTTGGTTGATCGGCGCAGTATTATTTGCGCCATAACGTGCCGCGTTTCACAGTCTTGTGGGAGGAGCTGAGTGCTGAGCCAGCTGGACCAGGCTTGCAACTAGAGTGTCCGGCAGTCGCGGGCGGCGAAACTGTTCGGTTAAAGTGGGTGCACGGAATGAGAGAGGGGTGAAAATAACCGCTATAAGACAAGACTGATCTCATATAATGTTCCTCTTCCTCCAACCCCCACCTCCCCCCCCCAAAAAAAAAAACAACCGTTTTCTTTCCTTTCCCCTACAAAACGATCAGTGAATAAGAAGATTTTGACGCCCATGACACAGCCTGAATATCCTAAGGCGCTCGTCCGCTCTCCTTGGGATCATAATTATGTTTGGGGCAAAACTTACCTGGGACAATGTTAATATTGAGAATTATTAGACATGTATATGTGAAGAGCTAGAGACAGTTCACGATCAAAGAGATGCCGGCGGACCGAGCAGCCAGTAGAATTCATTGGAACCTCGATATTAAGTACTGAGTTAAGGCACTTAATATTCTTCAGTATGAATTTCATTTGCTCGGATTCATAATTATTCTATCATTCCATTATTCGGGTGGATCTCGATATTAGCTATATCTCAGTAATAAGTATTTCTTTTTTTTTTATGCATAGAGACCAAGGCATATTTAACGAGGCTCTACTGTAACTAAAAACGTAAAGACGCTTTCTCTTCATTCAACAATTTGCTGGCTTTGTCCTGTGTCCATTACTTTATNTACCCCCAACTTTGAAGATTTAGACGCCCATGACACAGCCTGAATATCCTACGGCGCTCGTCCGCTCTCCTTGGGATCATAATTACGTTTGGGGCAAAACTTACATGGGACAATGTTAACATTGAGAAGTATTAGACATGTATATGTGAAGAGCTAGAGACAGTTCACGATCAAAGAGATGCCGGCGGACCGATATTGGAACCTCGATATTAAGTACTGAGTTAAGGCACTTAATATTCTTCAGTATGAATTTCATTTGCTCGGATTCATAATTATTCTATCATTCCATTATTCGGGTGGATCTCGATATTAGCTATATCTCAGTAATAAGTATTTCTTTTTTTTTTATGCATAGAGACCAAGGCATATTTAACGAGGCTCTACTGTAACTAAAAACGTAAAGACGCTTTCTCTTCATTCAACAATTTGCTGGCTTTGTCCTGTGTCTCTTACTTTATTTTCAATTCAGTTTCCTCAAAAACCCAGCAAGGTTACTACCTATTTTATTATATTAATAAGTTGTGTGTGCTAAGTTGTAATGTTTGGTGTTTGCATACAGAAGCAGAGAGAGAGAGTAGACACAAACATATGTTTATAAGTATAACACAGGGTAAAGTAATTTACAAAAGAGCTGTGCGAATCTTTTCAGTGTGACTGGCCCAGAAGGCAGATGAAATAATTAGCAGTTTGTCACGGTAGTTTATAAAATAAAAGTTAAAAAGTGCGCATAGAACAAATACAAACAAAGAAAGGATAAAAAGAAATGTAATGAGACTCGAACCAGCGATCTCTGCATCTGCACCCATTGCCTAGCCTTTTGCTCGGAATCAAGGAGACATCTATACAAGCCACATGCCGTTGTTCCGCTCTTTCACGACCGTGGAATACTGTATTATCTTTTAGCACAGTCTCTATAATATTCCAGAGTGACAACAAATCGATGCCAGGTGCGGTAAAAGCCCTGAGTATTTAGATAGACCAAGTTGATAACCTTCGTCCACGATTTTTTGCCAAAAGTTATTTGAAGTGGGCTGTGACGGCTTTAACATTCCTTATCTCTCGATTAGAAGCCATTGCAAAGTGTTTGGATACCTGGGCAAGCCTAAGCGACATATTCAAAAAGCACGGTGTGCCACTGTTAAGAATGGTTTATGATTTCTGTTGTCAGTATTAGAAGCCGGCGTTGTGAATGAAAAGAAGATTTATAGGTCTTTCTAATGTTTGCCACACGCACAAAAAAAAAAAGAATTGAAGGGAAGGGCGAAAATGTAAAACTCATTTTTCATGAAGGCTCTCTGTTTATGAGAATAAGCGATAACATTGTTTAATAGTCTTGCCTGCCTGATAGTCCATTTTCAAAGAAATGTTTTCCATTCGAAAATCATTTATCGATTAGTGTTTGCAAAGACGTAAGATTTTACAGAGCCAAGCCACTGTTCTAGACGGTCGACACAGACTCACACATCTTGTGAGTACTCTTATGCTTTCGAGCGCATGTCTGTATAGTCAAACCTGTTCTGGTGTCCACCTGCCAAGGCGATGGGGCTTCTGGACCGATATTTTAGAATTATTTAAGCTTCGAATAGAGACCACTCGCCTAAAGCCATCACCATTTCTCATGTCCCAACATTGTACGCTGTAAATCAAGGAAAATCACTGTATAGGATGACCGCCAAATGAATAAAATGACGCTTGTACCTCGTAAGATCTATTTACAGATTAAGCGGCTGATCGTAAAGTTTAAAAGTTTTTGGTTATTTTTTTTTTATCTGAGTATACAATTTGTCACTTTAATATGCCATACGGAGGCCAACTCAAAGCCTGCGACCACAGTACGGGAACTGTCTTGACATCTCGATCCACAAAAATCAACTTGTGTAACGGACCACCTGTCTTAAGTAAAAGATTTCACAAGGGAATAAAGATGATCACCTGATACAGATCCGACTGTATAAGGAAACTGCAACGGTCGGATCACAATATGCTGTTGGGTGTATGGAATTAAATTCTGGAATCGATAGGGTCTGAGATATAAACTTCTCTCGTCCGAGTATCAACAAATGCGTAAACTAACAAGCACCTCCTTTGAACCGCAAAAAAAAAAAGACCTAGATCTAGTTTTGAACCTGAGTCCTAATTAAATCACACTATTGCCTCTCGGTGCTACTTAATGTTAAGTCTGATATATTACAAAAGCCCTTGAAGTTTTCCTGTTTGCTGCAGTTGTTGAAATTCCAATTTGAAAACAAGGGTTTACCCCACTTACATTAACAGACTTTCAAAGCTTTCGCACATTGATCGCTTGCGTCAGACTAAGGCATTTCGACAGAGACGCTACAGAAATCTTCATTCTTATTGTCTTTTCCACAATGTTAACTTTCATAACCAAATTAGGTTTGTGCTGACATGCAATCACACATATCCATTTATACAGTTGACTCCTTTTAATCACAATCCGGATAATGGCAGCTTTCGCTTAATCGCAACATTTTCTACCTACCAAAATATTATCTCTACATAAAAGTTACCGGATAATCGCGGCTCCTTTTAATCACAACTTTTTTTTCTGTCTCTCGAGGATTTGTTATTTAGCGGAGTTGACTGTAATACATGACAGGTACACAGAAATCAAATCAATTATGATTGAAGAGACAGGTTTATCAGTAGCAGCTACCTGCCCTGTCACTGAGAATTTGCCTGACACTTAGAAGACAAAGTAGATGCTCTCAGTCTTGATCACGTTTCCAAAAACTAACGCCGAACGCCAGGTAAGCTCTTGCCTATGATCTTACATTAGACTACTATACCCTTCGCCCCTGCTACTATACCTTATCTTTGACATGAGCTCTTCAAAGAGATTCACTTAGCTAAGTCTGGTAAATTTGGAATAGAATATTTCATGTCATTACGGTGCCATAGTCTCCATGGCCTGGCAGGCTCCTGCCGATGTTCTCAAATTACTGTAAGTTATCTTTGACGTGAGCTCTTCAAGGAGATTAGCTTAACTAAGTCAGGTGAATATGAAAAGAATTTTATATCATTACGGTAGACATGTTATATAGGATAGGTCTCAGCAGGAAGTCACAAACGCCCTACTTATAGCTGGATTCGCCGCAGCCCGTAAGGGGGGAACAGAGGAATGCTAACAAGGGAGAATAACGCTGTTACCATCGGAGCCCAAAGGGTACAGAAACTACGGTCTGGCGATTCCAGGAGCAGTGGCAAGATATGATATAACAATAACCGCTTCACTGCCAGAGATTGCAAATAATTTTTATTCAGATG
Organism: Ellobium chinense; assembly: GCA_033807755.1. Taxonomy (NCBI): domain Eukaryota; kingdom Metazoa; phylum Mollusca; class Gastropoda; order Ellobiida; family Ellobiidae; genus Ellobium; species Ellobium chinense. Next base: position 1,440,173 of record JAWQUT010000115.1, on the reverse strand, counting down.
AGAATATAAAAATCAGAAAGAATTGAAGATCTTCTTAAATGTACCTTTGTTTTTTTGTTGTTTTTTTTAAGGAAGTGACAATACTGTGCTAATAAACAAGTAAATGTAGTTATAATGCAGTTTCTTCCATATCTTTCATTGTAAACCAGTGACGTCATAAGCCCGAGAATTTCTCAGGCATATGGTAGTCAAGGGGTTAATCGAACTATAGCAATATAGTTATAAGTTCAAGTTTAAAATTTGCAAGATATAATCTAGACTACCATTATATATTTTTAAGATCAAGTTCAAGTTTGGAATGTCGGCCATCCAAAAATAGAAGCACAGACTAGTTATGAAACTGAGGAGGACGTCTCAAACTCTTGTATTCTGTAACTGTATTCTGTATAGGTTACAGGCCTCTAATTGTACTTTCACCATTGGGTCTTACTATTTAGGGCATGCCCTGCTTCCTGTGATAAGGGCTCCAAGGGGCAAATTTTGATTTAATAGGAAACTCTGTCTATTTTACTTTATTTTTGCTAGGCACTATTTAGCCCTGGGCTGGAACTGTCAGGTCAAGGTGTGCTCAGGCGGAAGAGGAGGAGTTTGGCGTTGACAAGTGAAAAAATTAGGGTCTGTTTACAAATGGCAACCAAGCTTAAAATTTCACTAGACTTGCTAGGGTTGGATCAGTCTTGATATTTGGGCCACACAATGAGCTTCAATCTGGTATGGGTCTAGGTGAAGGCAAAAACTTTGGGTTCAGAGGGCAGCTCAAAATGCTAATATAGCCCATAGAGGAAAATAAGGTTCCGTTCCCACCACACAGGCCTATAACCTATAAGGCAGTTACAAGCCTGAGAAAAGTAAAACGTCCTCGTATGTGTTCTCCTGAAGACTTCGACTGTGAACGAACGGAAGAGTACAAGGGGTGGTCAAGATATCGTAAGCCAAGATGTGCATAAATCCGTAACTCTGGACATAATCTGTCAGACAGACGAGACGTTAGTGCGGGAACAGAAGAACAATTTACAGACGTAAATAACGGACAGGGTAAAGAAAGAAAGAAAGAAAGAAAGAAAGAAAGAAAGAAAGAAAGAAAGAAAAAGAAAGAAAGAAAGAAAGAAAGAAAGAAAGAAAGAAAGAAAGAAAGAAAGAAAGCGTGGAAGGAAGAAAGAAAGGAAGAAAGAAAGACAATCTTAAACTTACAGTCCTTTCAGAGGTCACTCCCCAGTGTCCCTGTATATGAGCAATAAACCACAATGCTCAGGCGCTTGGGAATGAAATAAAACTGCAGTCACTAGCACTTGACACCTGCGATGTAAGACCATGTGTGTGTGTGTGTGTGTGTGTAAAGCGGAAAGAGACGCGAAATAATGGTTCAGGATTTGCTCTAGATATGCTCTGGTAGTCCTTCTTAATTCTGCATTCATGAGCACTGGCTAAACAGTACCCGGAAGTGGACATTGCCTAAACTTCTGTAGAACTTTCAGTCACAGTATGCGGAACTACTGGAGCAAAACCAGATATATCCATGCCGGGATTTCCTTTCGCGTTCACCCCTTATTTATTACCGACATCTGCAGTGTTTATTGAATATATGTGACATTTCCAAAGATTTAAGGAAGTCATCCAAAGCATGTGATTCGTTTATGTCTCATTTTGCATGAAGGGAAAACATGGGAGAAAATACAGCATTGAAAGCCTATATTATGGGTTTACCCTACTGACTGAGAAATGTGAATAAACCCAACAAGAGTCTGGAACGATGCCGGCTATTCCTTCTGATGGATGGCTCTTTGCAGCACCAAACTATGATCTAAAGTCACTGTGTGCTTTCCACCTGCCTTCCGTTTTTTGCCAGCGAAACTAGACTTGAAATTGTGGACAGTTAGACACTTGCGGAAAGGGGAGGAGGGAACAAACTTTCAAAGTACAAATTATTACATGTATTTTGAAGGTGACGATCTTCATCTTACCCACCCCCTCCCCCCTTCAATTTCGCCCTAACTTCGGGACTTCCTCAAAGCTAAGCTCTTAACACTTACACCCGGTGAATGAACTACACACCTACGTCTTGACAAGTGAATTAAGGAGTCATTCAACTCTATGGGTACTCTTGCTTGGACAACGCATAACGAATCCTTTTCTCTTCTATATCGCGATTTGTCCCGTTAAACCCTTCATTTGTGCTGATTGAGTAAGCGTCACTTCATATTAGCCACAGAAAGGCAGCCTGGCCTACAATGTAAACAGGACCATAAGGTTCTTTTCGGTTGCCTGCGTTTCTTAGGTATAATCCTTTTAACTGTTCCTTCGGTTTATTCCGTGGTGGCTGGCAGTGAGACCAAAAGCACATGGATGTGCGGTTTTGCTAAATCCGAAGTCAACTTTCCTCATGTTTACCTTCAAGATATAAAGTGTGTTAACAGCTGAGATTGTGGTTAAATGACAGGTTCCTATAGCTGCTGAAGTGATGATAAAATAAAGAATGAAAGATTTTCAGTGGTCAAAGTTGTTCTTGTTTTTCCTTTTGCCTAATTCAAGTGACATTACGCAGCACAGAGAGATATTTATAAGCAAAATCTGTAATATATTTATAATTACAAAAATAACATCTGAGACAGACGAGGTACGGTAGTGTTGGAGCAAGCAGTAGAGCCTCTTTCAAAAACACTAAATACGCATTATGTATTTTCCTTGCGCCCACCCCTGAAAACTTCACGAACTTCCAATAGCGAAATGGTATCTGCTGTTAGTGATACCTGGCACTTGCAAGAATAATGACAGAGATAGAGATGTTTCTGGTATCCTTCAATTTACAAAATAATATAGGGATTCAGTCAGTCAGTCAGTCAGTCAGTCAGTCAGTCAGTCAGTCAGTCAGTCAGTCAGTCAGTTGTTCACTCACTCACTCACTCACTCACTCACTCACTCACTCACTCACTCACTCACTCACTCACTCACTCACTCACTCACTCACTCACTCACTCACTCACCCATCCTTTGTCTTTCCTCTCTCTAGCTCTCTCTGCTCTCTTTCTCTCTCCTCTCTCTCTCTCTCTCTCTCTCTCTCTCTCTCTCTCTCTCTCTCTCCACCTCTCCCTCTCCCTCTCTATGTGTTTGTTCTGTTTTAAGCTGTTTTTCCAATCGATGAACAAATCCCTCGCCGTCGGTCAGTCAGCTTAGAGGGCTTTCTTTTATCGATAAACTTCATTGGCTTCCCCGTTTTAAAATAATCAGATACAGTGGAGCACACTTTATACGGAACACGCTTAGTATGTAAACATGGATATTGAGCACAGTATTTTTGGTCCCGATATTTTTCTGCTCTTCTGCATATGTGTGGTTAATACGTATTTCTGTTTAGAAGTACACTTTTGGTCGGTCTTAGTGTGCACACATTATCCGTAATTCACTGTACAAACTATAGCCGTACAAATGTCTGCATAAAGGCTCGACGATTGTGTTATTGTTATTGTTACTGTTACTGTTTTCGTGATCCTTATTGTTATTGTAGCACTGTGGACTCCAGTTAATGGCAACTTAATGGAGTCTCAAAAAATTGCGATTAAGTAGAGGATGCGCGTAAGCGTAAGCTGCGCTGTTTGGTGTCGCTTTTGGTACTTTTTTTTTATTTTTTAAATACGATTTTGTTGCAATTAAACGAAACGCCCGGTTTAGAGAAGTGCATGGTGAATGTTGTATTTTCGCTGTGTTTATTGCAATACTAGCTGTCACAGCTGAAGTTACTACTGCTGTTGCTGCTGCTGCTGCTGCTGCTGATGATGATGATGGTGATGACTATGATGACAATGTGATGGTGGTGATGGTGGTGATAGTGGTGATGGTGATGATGAAAATGGTAATCAAATTCTTACCTGGCGTTTTATATTTAACAATTTCAAAGCCATGATGTCATTTCCTTCTCTTAATGAAAGAGAGAAGTAAAAAGACGATGAAAATGGATTTGATCTGTCCTCATGCCTCGTATTTCTGTCACAGTGCCAAACCACAGATAACACTTTTAACACCAGGTTTTAAGCTCAGCTAAAACTAACGATAAACTCAAATACTAAATAGACATGACGACTATATAGCTAAACACTCAAATATGCCTTTACATATTGTGCTTTTAAGAAGTCGCCGCTTTGACTTGCTTTCTCTCTTTACCCCAGAGGTAGAAGCTACTTGCCAGATATTCTATCCAAACATTCAATTAACCTCAGAGAGTTGACATGACCTCTGCAGCACAAATACTTGGCAAGGTTTTTTGGCCGACAGCGCTCGTTTATAACGCACCTGATTGGTCTTTTTCAATCAGAATTCGATACAGTTCATAAATTATTATTAGTATCGGTCTGTTTTGCCATAGGCGTAGTATGGTTAGTCACGAAAAGGAGACGAGGAGGAAGACTGCTAATGACAAGACTAGGTAGAGAGGCAAACAAACAGGATGACAACCACTAGGCGAGGTGAAAGTTAATACTGAGAAACAAGTCTCGTGCATAAAGTGTATGAAGAACTCAGCACAACAGAAATCTACGGCCGCCGGTGTCACACAGAGAAAGTCATTAGCCTTAAGCCAAAGTTAAAATTTGGCAGAAAAAAGTAACTATTGGATTTCCGTCAAGCTTTAGCATATAATCTTAAAGTCGCTAGTCGCAAGTCTTTCAGCATTAGTCAAAAGTCGCGACGTTTGTGCCTGAAAAAAAAAATGGGCAGTATTAATTTCACTTTTCGCGCTTAGTTTTGAGGGATATGGTCTGTCTGGTCGGTGAGAAGGAGGCCTAGCTGTTTATTTCTGAGGGAGGAGGAGACAGATGGTAGCCTTCCTCAATCCTGCTCCACGGGAAAAATTACAAGATCCGCCTTTGCATAATGCGTCGAGAGTTATGAGAGACAAACTGACGAAGACTGTGAACTTCCTATATATGAAAAGATAATTGACGTGCAACTTGATTTATGACGAAGTTTGTATCTGAACCCTTTATTAGCCTTTAGCTTCCACGTCAATGAACGCAATTTTAATTGACAATGAGCTTTTGTCCCAGTGCCACTGACTCTTTGTCTGCATCTAAACTAAATCTTCAGAACGTATGAATGGCGCATTCAACCTCTCCAAGAATGGTGTGCACTGTCTTCAAAAGCACACAGACTAGATAGCGTGTTCTTTTACGCCTCGGGTGGTTGCTTTTCAATACCCTTCTCACGTTTTCCTGAGTGTGGGAATATGGCTGAGTTAAGACTCTATTATTATTGCTGTTGCTGTTGTTTAGGCTGGTGTAGTTTCAGATTTTTAAAGTTGTTCTTGTTGTTATTGTCGTCGTTGTCTCGATGATATTGATGACAATGTTAACCTAAACCCAATTTCTATTTCTTTTTTAACTTCTCACATTCCCTTTATGTGATTGCGTTTACTAAGTTTTCATTCATCCATTTATTTCTACTGAAGAAGTCCTTTGCCGAAATGTTCTAAATTTTGGCCCTTATAAATTTTTCATTAAAAGTTATCGGATTGAAGTAGTATTTCAAAATTTGCGATAATTTTACAATCATGATGATGACGATAATGATGATGATGATGATGATGATGATGATGATGATGATGTATGATGATAGTGGCGACAGAGACAATATCGAGAGTGAACTGAGAAGCTAACTTCATGTGATGGAGTAAAGGAGTACTCACTAGGAGAGAGTACAAAGAGTTTTAAAAGGGAAAAGGAGAGTACTAAACTTTGTCGTTGAATATAAAGTAAAGCTGAGATTCAATGGGATCCGTATAATGTGAGCAGTCGGGAAGTGTGTTAGGGTCACAAGCGAACACTAGGCTCACACGTGTGAGGCAGTAGATATTTAAGAATTAAAGCACTGTGAAGTTAGCGTCCCTGTTGTATAGTGGTAGCACGTTCATATTTGTAAGCTGAGAGACCCTGGGTCGATTCCCGTAAGGGCATGAAATTTTCTAGAGGAAGTTTTTTTTCTGCCCATCTTTTCAGAATTCATCCTTCATAGTTATTTGGTAAATCCCTGGTGACACACTTTCCTTGATAATGAATAACATCTGAAAAATTATCAGACTGAGCTGACATTCCTCCCACTTAACAAAGAATGAATACTATAGGTTATATTATATGTATGAGCATATTCTTTTATGTTTTATATTTGGTAGCTTTCGTTTGGCGGAGGGGAAGGGGGGGGGGGTACACAGGTCCCCTAATCAACGCTTTCGGGGGCATGGCGGAAAACAAGGTACGACCTTTTCCGTTTTTTGCACTCTTTTTCTCAATCAACTCCCTGCTTCAGTACTGCGTTTTGTAGGCCTCGCTTGTCAATATCTTAGGTCCACTTCTCTTTCACTGCAGCTTCCCTTCACTTAGTGACTATACCACGAACAAATGAAGGAAACAAAAGCCTTAGACCAACACCTCGCGATAGAACGTTAAGGTAAAAAGCCTATCATTTAACGATTATTGATGAAAAAATTGATCAACTCGCAGGCCTTCACCATATGCGTTAGTCTAGTAATGCCTTGGTCCACACGCGTTGGCTACTATCGTTAAAAACTTCAAAGTAATGATTGAAAATCTTGTACAAAATTTAGGTTTGCCTAGTGATCTCAATAACTGACACGGTGTATAAAAGAAACCACTCTCTGCAAGCAGGTGCAGCACTGTGAAGAAAGAAACAAAAGCCATGTTCTTCAGTGAGTTGCAAGATGCAGCCTAACCATGAACGGTTTCAAAAGATGTTCTATTACTAACTGTACACAATGGTTAAAGCGAAAACAGTTAGACGGAAAATACCACCTAAACGAAAAGAAACAAGAAGACACATTTTTTTCCTCTTTTTAGGCTTCTCTGTCTAGTCTAGGCCGACTCTATTTAAACCGAACGTAAAATTTTGGTTTGGTACATTCCGTTTTAGCTGCTGTCCACTGTATTTTGGCTAAGCGAAGCTGTTTGTTACAAACCACAAACTGACTTAAGCGATGAAAAGTGACAATCATCCCAGATCAGTAGTCATGTTATAGAAATTAAAGGTTGATTTCTGTACATATTCTTCTTGTTCTGCGTTCCCTGTCATGCTTTCAGATTTGTTCTGTTAGTGAATTTGATGGTCCACTGCAGGTCCGAGAGGGTCCTTCCACAGTTTAGTACTGACTTCAGATGCCAGTAGCTAAATCTCCTCTCGGAGACTATGATCTCGTGACAGGTCTACAGGACATGAAAGGATGTATGTTGTTCCTGGCGACAGGTTCCTTCCAGAATCTGTGCTTTGCCTATGCCATGTAGGTGGGCCTTGAGATTCAGTGAGCTTATCCTCAATTTGAATATGGTTCTCTGGTTACCTTGTGGGAGATGGTGGAAGGGTTTTTTTTGTGAACTTGTACTCTACGTGTTTCTCTCTCCAGTTTCTGTCGCCAAGTGGTTCTAATTGTCATCCTGGTTTCTTTGTTGAATGAAGCTGTTTTTGCTGTCTGTGTTGTGCGCCTCTGTACGCCAAATTTGATGAGACAGATAATACTCGACTATTTGTTGGATTGCTCTGGTTCCAAGTCCCTGATTTTCAAGTTCCATTCACGAACTCAAAGATATTAAGTTTTCCAATTTGTGGACTAGTCTAATCCACTGGAATTCTAGTTGTGAGATCCCACTGTGGTATACATGTAATTAAGAAAAAAAATGAAAATAGGACTTTTATTTCCCCTAAAGGAATTCGTTTTATAAAGCCAAACAATACATCTGATTCATAACGCATACATACAGAGCAGTACACATCATACATATAAATGCACAATATTACAAATGAAATGCATGATAAAGTCATTGCTAGTAGCCGCGGTGCAGAGCCCAGTTCTTCCAACTCTAGAGCCAGGTACTCGTTTACACCTGAGAGCAGGACTAAAGTCTATTCCAATGACAGGACAATGTAAACCGCTGCAGTCAGAGTGGAACCTACAATCTTCAGGACGATCGACAGTCTACAGATAGTGAGTAGTATGACTCGCAAGTCGCAAAGCCACGCTGCCATGTTTATTGTATGAGTATATAAAACTTCCTATTCGAGACATTGCCGTAGACACTTCCAGCTTATAACTGAGAGCTCGCGTGATATTGATTTCTTACCATCGTCAGTAGCGTTCAGCACGCAGATAATGTAATTCTTGTGCATGAACGATGGGATCTCATCGTTAATGCACAAGTCCTCAAATGACTCCCGAGATCGAGCGCAACATGATTCGCCACATCGTTTTATGCTGTAAATAATGTAAAATGCTGTATCCTCCTCCTCCTCCTCCTTCTTCTTCTCCTTCTCCTTCTTCTTCTTCAGCGTTGCTAGGTCATGATTGTAGACGTTATGGGCCATGAACTGAGGAAGTCTGTTGCAAGTTTGTGACACCTATTAGAGGTGATTGAAAATATATAAAATCCCCCTTTTTTGGGGCCCTACCAGCCAGTGTTAGGGTGTAGAAATGTGTAAAATGACCTGTGATCTAAATAAAGCATCCAATTTTAATGTTTCAATTACAATTTGAGCCTTCTAGATACAAAAATAAAATGTGTAGGCCTATTTATTCGCACGCGGTCAAAACCAGCCAAATGAAAAACTGGGGACCAAATCAGAATTTGAGGTGATCTTTTTCAAAAGACATCTGTGAAAAATTTTCCTTTTTCTTCCCGTTAAAAGGTAAGTACTTTAACCTCCATGGTAGAAATTTCCCCAAATCATAGTGGTATATTTAGAATAACACAAAATGTTAATGGGGCCAAAAGAAGAAAAAACAATAGATGTCAAAGACCTGCAGATCAGTGCAGCTCCCCTCCTAGCTGCGACTGATAGTCAACCGGTAATGACCAGAACCATGCTCTTTAGTTTTAACAGGAGATCATAGTCCTATAAGACATATTGTGGTTTTTGGTCTGCTTGCGGGCACTGGCAGAGGATAGAGCTTTATTTCAATTTTAGTTATTAGCCTAAAGCTGCTAAGTCTACTGATCTAAGGGGGGTAACCAAGAAAACTTATGCTCTACCCTGCTGGTGAATTTCCATTTGCTCAGGAATAAATTAATGTCCAACCAGGTCTGGTCTATAGTGGCGATAAACATGAGGTCATCTTTCAAAACTGCAGAGACGTATTTACGAAATATATATGTATATGTGGGGGTTAATGGGGCAGACAGTTAGCTGTACAACTACATATGTTCTTTATTTTCCTCAATATACATATGTTAACCCTGTTAATCAAACGATTGGTTCTATCGTATCCTCGTCTCATTTATAATTACCTTACTTAATAGGTCCTTCTATATGTACAGTGTACAATTAATGCATACTATAGCCTATAATTAAGTTTACTCAGAATTCTATGACCTTGTGACTTCTATTTCGATCTGGCAGGGCCGCGTTTCAGCCAAGTCCATTTAGTCATCTCGTAGTTAGATGGACAGTCTCTTCGGAAACTGTATGCTACTCCCAGTGCAATTAATTCTTGAAAAGATTTGTCATGTAATGACTTTGGACTGGTGGGTGTCTACCCTAGCAAACTGGATTTTTTTTTTTTTGCTTGTCTCTGTCTTTCAGTGACACTGGTTATCTAGCTGATGCCATGTAAATTAACAGTGTTAAATATTATGTTTTCGTCTCGGATGAGGATTATATTGCATAAGAGAGGGGGAAATGTGGGTGAGTTTATCGCTACCCAGCTAACAGACTTCTTGGTAAGTAATAGTACTTTCTCCAAGAACCAGATCCTCTTTAGTCTAGCCATTGCAGATTTGGTTTGCACTGAGATAGGCGTAGGTCATTATCGATGACCTTGTCTAAGCCTACCACCCACTTCGGGGGTCAGAGTCCTGTTGGTGAATGCAGGGGAAACAACTCTTATGGTCAGAGTCCGCAGTGAAATAATTTTGTTTATCTCTCCCTTGCAAAAGCCGATCCAAGTTTTGGTGGAGAGGCGATCAAAGTTCACTGGCCGGCGAATACATCAACATGGCGAGTTTCAAGCTACTGAGTGGACTTCGACCTGCTGTGGCATTAAGACACCATTGTAAGTAGTCTACATGAAATTCAAAATGCTATGAACAAATTTCTTGCGTGTTTTTATTTCGAATCATTGCACAGCACAGGTCTTCAGTCACTTGTTTTGTAACTCGTAAGCAGTTTGCCAAACCAGGACAAGTTAGACCTCTAACTCGACTAGAGACTTTGGTCTTCTGTTCTCTGCTTGGATGGACTTCATATTTTTACTTTTCTAAATCAGCGATGCCTGTTACATTAATTTATATTTTAATATGAACTTGGAGGTCTGAAGAAAAAAAGCTATGAAAGTAGTCTGTATTAAATGTCATAGTCATTTAGTGTATGTATGGTATTTTTCAGTATGGAACAGGAACTGTATTGTCATTGTATTTGTTCTTTGTTTTCACTTTCAGACAACAGCTTCAGCAGACTGTTTTCCACATCATATGCAATGAGTGGTAAGTCTTATAAATAGCAGCAAATGGGAAGAATTCTGAATTAGACTCACACCTGATGTTCCTGTCTCGTTGGACATTAGGTTAAGGCGCTAAGGTTAAGGACTCACCTCGACTGACATTCTTGTCTCAATGACTCAACGGCAAAAGGGCATTAGCATTAGGGTTAAAGGTAGCGTTAGGGTTAGTGATAGGCGTATGGTTTGGCCTTTTAGTTGTATTATTGGGCAAAAGTTCAGATTAGGGTTGTGAGTCTCATTTGAAATTCTTGTCCAGTCTGTGCCCAAAATTGTTGTCTGTGGTGGCCAAACACTTGGTTGTCTAGCTGGAAAGGATAGGTGGCCACTCAGGCACGGCATACTAAACAAGTTTACAAGTTTGTTGATCTAGTGTAGATCGCAGTAGATAGAATACAGGTGGTCAAAATAGCCTTAACATCATTTTTTTTTATAAAATCCAGATGCAGAGAGCATGGGCATGCCTATCCTATCCACATCGCATTGAAACTACAGCATATGCTATCTGTTTTATTTTCCCATTCAGAAAGATTTAAAGGAGGACATGCACATCAAAAATAATTTTCCGTTTTCCGATACTTTTTCTCCCTGAAAATTATCTGTGGTGCCCACCGAGCCAATTTTGCGAATAAAGAGCATCATTCTGTTACTGTGCGCGTATGTAATATAATGCAATTAGGAGAGCTAGAGTTACCGGGTTTTGCCCTTGCGTCCAGAATTATTCCCCTTCCTCGATCAGTGCAGCTTGTGGCAAAAACAATATCGTCACATACTGTTCACAGAGGAATTAAAACATTCATACCAACATGCTGTCATCCATCCGCAGAACACTGGCTAGACAGCTTGGCCATGTGGCTAGAATGTATACATATTTGACGTAAGCTAATGACCGCCATACATGCAGTGGGTGTAACAATTTGGACTTTGGTTGTCTGGGGCCGGCAGAGGCGTTACATCATCATGACAGACACTTGAAAGACTGTTTTATTGTAATAATAATGTATCGTATGATTTAATATGGTCTGTAGGATGATGCAACTTTCCTTTAAGACTTGAGAATACACTGCTTCCTAGAGTACCTTCATATGAAGTCAGTCACAAATACCTCGAAGACATTAAGTCAAAGTCACAGTGTTGTTCAACAAATATTTCAAGCTCTAATTTACTTCCTTCTACTACTAGTGTTTCACATATTCCTCAAAATGCAGCAAACTTGAATGGTTATAGGTGGGACAGAAGAATTGGAGATATCCGTGCTCGACTCTACGTTGAACACATGATGAAGATGTACTTGTGCTAAAGACCAGCTATAGCACTATTGCATGAGATTGTCATGGCATGGGATCTATTATACCATGACATGAGGCTCAGAGGGTCAAGCGAAGTGACCACTGGATCCGGAGGGTAAAGTAAGATGATGATGTGGTCAATGAAGCAAATGATGTAGATTGTAGTGTCAGCTGTAATAGTCTCATGCACATCTATACATCATTTATAAAGAGTTGCAAGGCAAGATTTACTTGTAAGAAACTGTAGATTTGATGTAATTCCCATGTTCAAAAGTTTACAGTTATAATAGATCAAAGAGATTGACAGAGATATCTAGGTTATTGTGGAATTGAAGTTGTGCCTGCTGTCCTTCCCTTTTCTTCTCTTTGGTTGTTGAAGAATGAACAAGTAACTTTATATACAGAGTCATCCTTATCTGACCTTTCTCAAATTCATTGCAGGAAAATATGTGAACCTGGAAGTTAAAGATGGAGTTGCGGTAGTGAGATTTGACAATCCAGATGCAAAGGTAGAAAATGTGTTTTGGATTTCGAAAATTGCTAAACGATGAAATTTCAATAGTGGTATTTTAATTTAAATTCATAATATTAATATAATAAGGTATTGTGATATATATGTTTTGAGGGAAAGAAAAAAAAGTATTTAATTTGATAATAAGGTAGTTATAGGATACAGTTACATGCAACAGTATGCTGTTAAATGTGAATATTTTAAATAGTACGGGACAGTAGAGATTAATAACTTTTGAAATAAGAAATTGGTTTAAATGTTTCAAGATTTATTTGTGCTTCTTTACCCTCTGCGGCAGGTTGTATTACTTCAGTGATATATGTTTAGCCTCAGTTCCCATACGTATCCCTTGATGCATCATTTCAGGAAGAACACATTGTGTGCAACACATGAGTTGCGCAATCCACATTAAGAATGTGCCCTCAGTAAAGTGTAAAGTTCTACTTAAAACTCTGTTGTTGCTTTCAGATACTTTTTCCATTTGCTCTAGCTAGTTTTATTTGGTGCTTGCCATACAATATTTATAAATGGGTTACTATTACCTAGAAATGTTTCATTGATTAAGGATCATCTTGTTATTAAATCTGAGGGTAATTTTACATCTGAAATACATTGAACCTGCTCATTTGGTCCCGTCCATAGGTTAACTCCCTATCGCTGGAGATGCAGGGGGAGTTCGAGGAGCTCGTAAATCAAGTAGCAAATGATTCCAAAGTCAGAGCTGCTGTCCTGATATCCAAGAAGCCAGGATGTTTCATCGCTGGAGCAGATATCAAGTAAATAGTTGGGTTTAAGTTTTTAGCACATCATCATCATGTTTTCGAGATTCAGGTTTCAGGTATAACAATATCATGTGCTATAGGTCTACTGTAAAGGGTGTTGATAACTAATTTGAACTGGACCAGTGGAACAAAGACACTAAAGATCTTGTGCTTTGTTACTATTTCATTACTTTTAATTTGATGTCCTCCATTTTTTTTCTTAAACAGTGATGTGTTGTTTCTTTGAACTTTTCTTGGAAGAACTATATGCCTTGCAGTGTCATAGCTTGAGTGTTTATTTTCTCTTTGTGTTTCTCTCTTTCAGTATGATAGAAAAGTGCAAGACATTAGAAGAGGCAACACAGATTTCAGCCAATGGGCAGAAAGCATTTCAACAAATAGAAGACAGCAAGAAACCATTTGTTGCAGCAATCATGGGTAGTTGTCTTGGTGGGGGCCTAGAGGTAAATACTGTTTATCACTGTGGATGTCTGGTAATTAACTCATACATGTACAAGGTCATCAGGGGAATGGCAGTGTTCCCCAAATAATTTCATGTTGCATTTTTCACTACATCATGATATCCCCTTTATTGATCATTGATCACTATCATATGAACTGGAATTCTATTGATAGTCTTCCTTGAAAGTAATGAATTTCATTGCAACCTGGAGTACAAAGTGTGTTAAAGCGATTGATTACTGTGAAAAATATTTAAAGACTAATATATAATTTGGAAATTCATGACACTGATGAGTAAAATATTTCAATAGAATAGAAGTATAAGACTGAGACCTCAACCAAGTTTGGAAAAGGATAATGGTTTTCCAGTTTGTTAAATATGCTGATGAACAAAAAACCAGAAGAATTTGGTATGTGAAATCTACTTTGAGGTGAGCAACAAAGATTACAGCTCTTACACTTTACATTATCAACACTTTCTGCCAACTTTAATATTACTTATGTTAATAGGCTCCAGCATGACCTGGTTTCCCCCCTCTCCTTCCTCCTCCCCCCCCCCCCCCCCCNCCCCCCTCCCCTTCCCCACCTCCCACCTCACCCCAGGAAGTGCAGCCTACAGTGTTTGAATAAAATCTTATCCTACAGCACAGGTCTACTTATCTATATATTCATATTGTTAAATAGACTGCACTGGCTTGTCACTACCGCATTGCTGTGCAAGACAAGAAGACTGGACTTGGCTTGCCAGAGGTTTTACTAGGCGTGTTACCGGGTGCAGGGGGCACCCAACGGCTTCCCAGACTGGTAAGGATTTACTTTCTGATGTCATATGTACTATGTTCCTTTATCACAACAGGGATGCAATACCATGACAAATTTCAGGGAGTGGCAGTCAGTGTATTGCAGCAAGGTGGGTCAGCTTTGATGTCCTGAGCATATTTTTTTTTAAAATTTAAAAAATAAAATGTCCTGATCAGATTTCAGATTTCCAGATATTTTTTT
>JAWQUT010000115.1:1399263-1414836 GCA_033807755.1 Ellobium chinense | reverse complement strand
ACAGCCCGCCAACAATGTTGAATGAGAGGGTAATGTGGGCTTCGTAGGTCTAATATTGTGCAACCAGTATTACGTCTGTGGTAGGCATACGCGAGACATGGTCTTCTTCCCACCCTCATCTCCCCGCCACCACAGTCACCGTGCCGTACGCTCTGCTCTTTGATGTAGGTCTTCGCGATGATTTTTGGCCTCTGGCTTTCCGACTCGGGAAATGTGTAAGGCACACGTGGTCGCTCGTCACAGGGAAGACGGCTCTTTGATCGGTGTCCGCGCCTCGCGATCAGAGGGAGCCGCTGATCGGAGGTCGGTTTCAGTGTAAAAACGGTCGGTGAACAGTAAAAGTGTCCGTAGATGGGAGGGGGTCGCTCGTCGGAGGGACCGCAGAAGACAGGTTTTACATTAGTTAACATAATTTCAAGATTAAGTATTAAGCTGGTATAGAATACCTCAGCAATGATAAGGTGATTTTATGAGAAAGAGTCTCTTAGATTCCGCTGCATATTATTTTTAATCCAAGCCCTCTTTCACTTTGGTGAGCCATATTAACCTTCAGGTGCAAACCCAAGGCACAGCCATCCTTTTATATCTTAACTTCGTCACTCTGTCCTCGGTAACAAGATAGGCCTGGTATCAAATGCAGTGCTTAAGCCTCAGAGGTGAATTTTGAAGAACTCCACAAATCCTTCAGATCAGAGTTCTTCTTTTGAAATGGACCATGGCTCTAATAATGCTTACCATATACCAGGCAGCATTACCAGTTATACATATTTTTGTTGGCACAGTGATCTTTTTTATCTGTCCATCACACATATCAACTTTAAAACACCATGGAGAATTTTAATGCTTTGAAGCCATCAGGAACATCTCATGTCTGTAGGTTTTATATTTTCATGTGAAAGTATCTGAAAGGTGTAATAATCAGCAGCATATGTTACTTTTGTTATCCTTAGAAAGTATTTTTTTTCCTACTCTTAAACTTAGGCATTATTAAGAATTTCTATGTAGTTCTATCTGACTTTCAAGTTTTGTTTCTGTCCTATAGGAAGGTGTTGGGCCCAAGAAACTAGACACATTAACCAAAGATGCTGGATTCCCTGTGGGAGCAGCAACTCTTATGGATGAAGTTGGTGTGGATGTGGCTGCTCATGTTGCTGAGGACCTGGGAAAGGCTCTTGGAGAGCGCTTCAAGGGTGGAAACCCTCAGGTCTTGAAAGACATGGTTGCTCAGGGCTTCCTAGGTAGGCTGCTTTGTCATCAGCATCCCAGTATTTAAAGCAAGAAGTTTCACTGTTTTTTTTCTGATAGCAGATTCTTAAACCAATCTGGTAATTGGACCTAAAGTAAAGAAAAATATAAAAAAGTTAGGCTTCATAAAAATTTGTAATCAAATTTGCTTGTAGACTGTATGATTACAATGTGACTATCATGAAGGAGCTAATCTTGTCTCCGTTCAGTTTGATTTTCATGTCTTATAAGTTCATTCTCATGGGCACATGCTCTCTGAGATGTTCAGCTGACGTGCAGTTTTGATTTTTGTTTTCTGTCAGTAGCAACAAATCTTACATCTTTCATTAGCCTCTGTCGTTTGGGTTTGTCATAGTGACACGCATCTTCAGTTTCATCTGTACTAGAGGACTGTTTTGAAGATTTAAATGCACAGCTATTCAAAGAATCTTTGATAGGATCCTCTTGAAATATTTCACAGAGTTGAAAAGAAGTGAAAAGTAGAAGCACTAAGTGAAATTGAAAGTGTGGTTTCTGTGTTGTTTAAGGTCGTAAGTCTGGGAAAGGATGCTACATCTATGAGAAAGGCAGCAAAGAGAGGCCAGAAAATCAAGGTGCCATAGAAATCCTCAAGAACTATGCTCTCCCTCCACCTCCAGGGTATGTATGATCATATATCTGCCTGGCAGATGTATACCGATACAGACGCCACATATGTAGTGGTGAGTTAGTACATACTCGTACAGCATGCACATTACAAGGATTAAGCTTAAAGTTATAGATACTGTCATCAGAAATAACCTACATTTCTGCAGAAATTTGTCTTGATGCTTCAGCACGGATATTATGACAGTCATAAATCTGGACCTAGTTGTATGCAAGGAATAGTTTTCATTCTTTTTTTTTTTTAACTTTTGTATCCTAAGTAATAATGTTTCCTAACTCTTATTTTTTTCCTCAGTCTTACTGATGAAGATATTCAGCATCGGTTGATCACAAGGTTTGTGAATGAAGCTGTTCTGTGTCTTCAGGAAGGAATTTTAGCCACCCCTGTAAGTTGAACATTTTGTCTGTTGCGTTCTATGATGTTTCACTTGGCAAGAGCCATCACAGAATAATGTGAGGAAATTAGTCTTGCCTTTGTGGCATCTTTAAGACATCAGAATTACAAAACTTGAATAGATTCTCTCCTCACTTGTTCTTGTGTGGTTTGGTCATTTTGGCCTGAACTGCGAGAGATATTTAGAAAAAGGTGAGTTACTACCTTTGAATATCTAGCATTTGTGCATTAGTCTCCAAACACAAATATGCAGATGGACTTCTGTACCCTGTTCGCTGGATGCCAAGTCTGGCACTGCTTTTATGTCATCTGATGAAGTAAGCTGAGCGAGATGGAATAAATGGATGAATGAGGTTAATGGGAGAAATACATGTGTGAATAAATTTTTTACTAGGGATACATGCAGGTTTAAATACCCAAAGTGCAGTAGAATTCCTGTTTGTGTAAGTGAACATGTCAGTGTTAGCCTGAAAATTTAATGAAGAGTATTATTGTCTTCATAGTTTGTAGACCATCTATCATGTATGATGTAGATTTGGATTGAGGGAGATGGATATAAGGAATGTAATGTTTTGACAGATTTCACCATTTACTTTGGCCATCTATGTAACACTGGGTTGATTATTTTTGACAGCTTGAGGGAGACATTGGAGCAGTATTTGGACTGGGCTTCCCTCCTTTCTTGGGTGGTAAGTACAGTATAATGTTGTACATTTGTTGGGAAGTTACTAGAGTATAGTGAAGAAACCTAGCCTATTATCACCTTGTTCATAATTTCCTTAGTTTTATTAAAAGCTTCCCTGCATACTCAGGTTCTGAACAAATGAAATTGTCTGGCTTTTTCTTTTTCTACCTTGCAATTTCCTTTGAGAATGTTGTTTAAAATATTGCAGGCAGCAGTGACCGCTTTCTTAATCACTATCGTGGTTCCATAGCTGCCAAGTGTCCCGTATTATACGGAACTGTTCCGTATTTTGGTCCATAATCCGTAAATCCGATATCAGCTCAGTGAGTCCATATTTCGAAAACTCGTTCTAAACCCGTATGCCGTGGCATGTCGGCAACGCAATATTTCAACGTCCGATGTGCCTTTTCGGCAATCGACGGTAAAGTTCGGTAATTGTGAATTGCCGTATGTGAAAAGGATGTTTCTATCTACTACCTCCTTTCCTTTTAATTTTGGATTTTCGAAACTTGGCATCTATTTGGTGGAATCCCCCCACCACCACCACCACCACCAGATTGGAAAATTGGGGATACTATCCGCCGCGACAGGGTGTTCCTTATTTGGATTTTTGAAACTTGGCAGCTATGTGGTTCTGTCTAAGATGAATGTTGATTCTGAACCATGTGGATGGAAGTTGGGAAATTAGTATTTAAACAGGCTGATAAGTTCAGTGCAAGTCAATGCTCCTAGCTGACAGACCACTGATCTTACTGAACTGATGTAAAAAAAAAAAAAAAAAAGGTTCCAAATACACCTGAGAAAACTGCAGGGATGGCACATTGCTGAAAAGTTTAGGAAAACACAATATCCATTCAGTAAATTTGGCATTTTTACAAAGGTACGAATAGAAGGAATGGCAAAACAGCTTCTGCTTTGAGCAAGAACCCAGGTGAAACTAGTGTTATGTCAGTTCCAGCCAGAAGAAGCTATCTGTTAAATATAAACTGCATGATTGGTAGTGAAATTAAGAGTCATGAGTTTAACATGTCATATATTAAACTGAGAAGAGGATGTTCACCCATTGGACTGGTGCATAGGAGTAGAAGATAGCAGTAGCACTGATCAACCAAACTGATTAATTAATTTTCCCTCGTTTTTTTAAGTTTTGTCAAAACCCACTGGTCATTTGAGATTAGTTATTGTTAATTATTTAGAGGTTTATTATTGTATATCTTTTTACTGTAAAACAGGTCCATTCCGCTACCTTGACCTCCATGGGGCCAAGCCAGTCGTTGACCGCATGCTCAAGTACAGGGATATCTATGGTATTGAATTTGAACCCTGCCAGCTCCTCAAAGACCATGCCAATGATCCCAGCAAGAAATTCCATTCTTGAGTGCGCACCAGTTTTAGGGTCCATTCAGTCAAAAGATTGCTTTTGAAGGGAATACTTTCAGTGATTGGTGATGTGTGATCAATAGTGAGAGATTTACTTGAACTGACAGTCTGTAAAGATTATAGTGAGTGACAGATATCAGTGAATGTGCAATTGTGTACAAGTTGTCTGAGAATTTGTAAACATGCAGATAACTGTTGAGTGATCCTAGAAGTGATTCACATGTACAAGAAGACTTTCATGCTTATTTTAAGCATACTTGTGATGCATTTATGTTGTGAAAAAAGAGTTCTGTTCATGGACTGTCCTTTCCCATCTTTCAACAACCCCCACGATGTAAATGAGTTGAAATTTCTTAATGCTAGTCTCATCAAGAAGACTGTGCCTTGCTGTAACATATTTTTACTGCTATAGGTTAAATAAGACACTCTGCAATTTCTGAAAACTTACTTATCTTACTATAGAAACAGGAGCTTGCCATGGCATAGTGGGTATAACTGTTTTGGATTATTCCATTTGTATTTGTTACCATGGTTCTGAAATTTACTTGTCTACAGCCTGATGCTCGTGTTTTTGTTGATATGTGCAGTTCTGGTTTTCAGATCGTTGACTGGTCAGTGAACATAAAAAGCTGAACAAGTGGTCAGTAAATGGTCAGTGAACATAATAAGCTGAATGAGTATCTCAGTAGATCCATTATGTTTAACACATTTGCTATCAGTTCATGGTCTTGACAGCACCGAGAGAAAGAATTTTATCTTGCAGTTTGCCCGTAAATCATTCAGGTGACAGGGTTCGAGCCTAAGGAACATGGCAGTTCAGGTATCAACAATTTGCAGTGCAACAATACATTTTGTCCACAATGTAGTTGCATGGATACTTAAGTATTATTTGCGAGTCTGTGGTGTGCTTTCTTTAATACATGTTTGTGATGAGGTTTTTTTTTTCTATGGTCATGAAAAACTGTGAGAAAATACTTTGGTCACTTCTTGTGTTACAGTTCTGATATGCCATGTGAAATAAATGTCAAGTATGCATCATACTTCTTTCCCATTTGTCAGTGGTCCAGATGCTTTATGTATAGTATGTTAACATTGTCACAACATACTGATGGTCTAAAAATCCATATATGTATGTATTGTTAACATTGTCACAAGATATTCATTAACATAACTACTGTCTAGTACTGATTTTTTTTTTCTTTCTTGGGGGTTATAACATTCCACAAGCTGTGTATTAATTATATCACTGGCTGCCAATAATGGTTAGACAATAAGATCCCTAAGTGTGTCATCATACATAATGCTCAAAATTCTGTGATCACCACAGTTGGCACCCTGAAGTTGATGATATCAAAGTTTGTTCGTTGCTGCCTTTTTAATTGTACCAAAAATATAATACATACATGATTGTGGATGCTTAATCAAAGTAATGAGAAGAAGGTTTTACATAGTCTTACATTCAAACTATTTTCTTGACAATTTAATTTTATGCTGATTGTATCTTGCCAACCTGATTACTTCATGAAATAATGAGTGATCTGAGAGCAAAATTGCATATTATTGTCTGTGGGTTTTGTTTTACAACCAAACTGAGAATGAACTGTAAGGTGAGTAAATGTTGACAGAAAAAAAATATGAGAATTTTGATGAGCGTATGTGAATATAGGTGGTCTATATGAAGTTGTGGTAAATTCTGCCAACCAGTCTGGAGACCTCTGTGGGGGATCGACTCTTTCCATGACATACTCAGCATTTTCATACAAGACCATAAATAAATATTTGTCAGTTGTATTCACGGAACACAAATGATGAATAACAGCCTTGAACAATGCAATCTTTTTGTTACTAGCATAACAACGAACATAAAAACTGTACAGATTAATAATTAATAAATCATTTATGTCACAGCTCCCGTGTCCTTGTGTTTATTCTTTACCACTGGTTATTCCCGAAGAAATATTTTCATTTGGCCCCCCCTTATTTAATAATCATCATCGTCATGTACACCAACTTGTCTCATTCGCACCTGCTTTTCATTGGATACAAATAGTGGTTCTCTCCACACTCAATTTTCTATCATAAAAACAAGTTGCCTGTCAAATTTATATCCACCTTTCAGGGTAAATAGAGGAAACTCAAATTCAGAGTTTGGCAAAGAGACATGGCACTATTGTTTTCGCAAATGACTATGTACTTGCATTGTTTTGAGGTTTAAGTTAGCAAGGAACATATTGTCTATGATAAACCAGGAGCCTGTGAGAAATCATGCATGAGATGGATGTGACGTATTTCTCAAGAGATCTCCACATTTGTAATCGCCTCCTTCCCTTTCATGTCCACATATAACGGGAAACAGTTAAGAGGGGTAGGGAATTGGGCCAAAAACTTTAACTTATAAATGATGGTGATCAGTCATGCATGGACAAGAGCTGACACAGAATCCCTCTTCTTACAAGATTACAGAACTCCACTTACATTCAACTGTTAACTGACTTGAAGCACTTGCCACTGAAAACACCATATTTTTATGCTGCATTAAATACAAGGTTTGCCAGTAGGACATATCAATTGCTCAGAGACCACCAAATCTGGATTTCTAGTTTTAGTACCAGTTATCATTGTACTGCAGATGCACATCTCAAACACATTAAACATATATTCAGCTTTATGTCTGAAGCTAAAAATTAATACTCGGGCATTGCTGAAAATTAGGTTCAGAACAAATATCTGAAATAACTTTTTGATTATTTGTCATAATATAAAGTTAAGTTCAAAAGTGTCAACACGGTTTATCAGGTGGACCCAAAACTTAAAAACCAAATATGTATGAACTAACAAAAAACCTTATCCCAAAACTAGCAACAGCACATAAAGTTCATCAAGTCCTGATATTTTTTACATGTTTTATTAAACTTATGACAAAAAGCAACTAGCATTAATCCAAAAATCCATAACAAAGAATTTTTAATCCATTATTTCCCCATTTCTTCAGATCAAACCATTCTCTTACTTGCAATAAATTAGCCTCTGCACAAGAGACCCACTATGGACTTACCCAGCCCAAGGCCAGATAAAAGGCTTCCAATCTTTATTAACCAATCATAGTGTTCATGCCATGTAATTTTGTTTGCCATGTCATGAATTAGACAGGTGAACCTTTTCTTTCCCCTTCATGGATAATCCAAAATCTGCTTAATATGAAATCACTAAGCACGTGCCATGAATTTTGCCTGTTCGAGTGAATAGAAGGATAGATCAAATTACAGGTGAACTAAATTTATCAACAATTACAGTAATGGCAAAATTACATTGTCAAGAGCAAGTGAAATCCATAACAGAATTTTTAATCCATTATTTCCCCATTTCTTCAGATCAAACCATTCTCTTACTTGCAATAAATTAGCCTCTGCACAAGAGACCCACTATGGACCTACCCAGCCCAAGGCAACAAGTGAGTCTCATTATCCCTCATGATCCTCATGGTAGCAGCACCATATGGTGCTTTTACACTTGCTTGCTGATAAACCTATAACACCTGTCTTCTTACTAATCCATTAATGCACAACATCTATAAACCTGAAAGGATTAAGACTAATTAAGTCAACATATCTTTCATCAGTCACCAGGCAACAGATGCAGTAAAATTAAAGCCACTTTAACCACAGCAGCAAAATAGCCTCAAAGATGCATATTACAAAATTCATAAGATGTTCTAAACAATTATCATATTAATCATATTTTTGCAATAACGAAAGATCTGATATGCCCTACTATCATATTAAAATATAAATTTTACACAACAGTTGTTAGGGAAAAAGAGTTAACATAATAAGTATAGTTGATTGAATACAGTGCTTTCACACTCTCTTGCTGACAAATCAACATCTCGTCTTCTGACCCATCCACATGCAAAACATCCATAATTATATCATCATCCAATAACATGACTTTCATCAGTAACTGCAACAGAGATATACTCCAAAACAAAAACATGCAATCCATAATATAATGCAACAATGCTGTGCTTTCACTCTAGCTTCCTGAAACACCAATCTCACCTGTCTCCTGACTCCTTCATTCATGTGCATTTATACATAAGAAATTTTTCACATCATAACATAACATGGCATTTGTCAATCACCAGGCAACAAGTGAGTCTCATTATCCCTCATGATCCTCATAGTAGCAGCACCATAGTAGTCTAGTACATATGCTGAACCATCAGATGGTGTGAGAACCTGTCATAGAAAGCAATCTATGAAAAAAAAAGACCTAAAAGTGGACAGGCATGTCAAAAATAATTTTCAGATATCCAGTACTTTTTCTCTCTGAAAATTATCTATAGTGCTCACTGAATCTATTTCACGAGCATCATTCTGGTCGGGCTAGAGTGACCAAGACTTGGGCCTTGCATCAAGATTTATTCCCCTTGCCTGAACAGTAGCTGCTTGAGGCAAAAATGAAGCTATCACTTAAGTTTCAGCAGCTACAGACATCTTTTTCTGACAATGTTTAATTCAGCTTTCAATTAAGGTTCTGGTCCTCCAAATTCAAAAGTTAAGAAGACTGTGTAAGCCAGGTAAAGTATTCTGCACCTTTATTGTCTCAGAATGATTTTGACACATCTGCTGCTTACAATGGAAATAAAAGATTCAAACTAATGTGTTATCACCCCCATCTACAGAGCACTGGCTAGAGAGCTTGGCCATACCGCTAGAACGCATCTGATGTAATCTTATGGCCCACGACATGGGCATAAGATTTTGGATTTTGCATAATGTAACTGTGAGGGTTGTTTAGGACATGCAGAGGCATTATATATGTCGCCAGACACTTGAAAGACTGTTTTGCTCAAATAATAGGGTATAGGTTTAACATAGTCTTTAAGACGATTCCACTTTCCTTTAGTGGACATTTTGAAGCAGAGCAGAACATAAAACGACAACTTGTGAAAATTGACAATAATTGATGATCTGTTTACAAATATCAATAAAGCGACAGTATTTCTTGAAATGTAGATCATTTCAATAATCAGTGGGGCAAAAGTTTTTTGTTTTGTTCTGTGTTTAACTAATACAAGGCACTTGTATTGACCTCATGTCTGGACCAGGATTAAAGAATAACTTTAGCACCAAATGTCAGAAAGCTGAGAGATGTTACCTGAGTAGCTATGAGTAAGATGTCAATAAGCTGCCCCAAGAACATGAAACCAAGAGTTGCAAATTTAACCAAACCTGGAAAACAAAAAAAGGGAAAATTTATATTTAATGTAAAACCACAGTGTACTGTAAAGCCATATGTTTATTGCATAAACTTCTGTGTACATTTCATATGGAGTTATTCANGGGGGGGAGGGGGGAATACTTCCACTTGTAGAATTTGTCACACTCATAATGACAAAACACACATTATACTCCTCACTTTTGCTCTTCAAATATCAACATGCAACTGCTGCCTATAAGGCACTTTCCCTGCTGAGTGAAGAGAACTGAAGGCACATATCACAATACCATTATGTAAGCTGAGGATAGCTCCTCAGTAAGACTTGTGATTAATATGTAACTTGAGTTACACCCTTTGAATATGCTCTTTCTAGGCAGGCTTAACCTAATCAGTTTTTTTCCTCTGTTCCCAAAACGCATCCAGGTCAATGAAGTTGACTGTATATACAGTTTAATGTTATCATTAAGAGGAACATTTATTTAAACAGTACTGCCCTTCTGATCTGCTGTCTACAGCATTGCACTCTGTCAACATTCCTTTCCCCTGTGAAGGAAAATGTCCTGTGAAGCCAAAATGTTGCTAAACTCCCAATAATTGGCATGCTTCATAATCATGCCCCTATGCAAATCAGAGGTGCGATATCAACATGAGAGGAGGGGCTAACATACATTCAGCACTGAACATTTGGTGAGATGATGGCATCTGACTCTGAGCCCAAGTAAGGCATCACTTCAGCACCTTTTCAGTAGTGTTCATGCCCAAACATCTCCTACTGATGTAAAACAATGTACATTAAAATAATTCTTACCTATAGCTGGGTATCCCAGGTAAAATCTATCCACTCCAAACATTCCCAAAAACACTGATAGCAGCAATGCTGTTTCAAATGAGTGGCCATTCCTGTAAAAAACAGTTTGAGAGTTTGATTTTAGCAGATATAAATCTGGTAAAAGTCTACCTAATTCAATTTCGATTTATTCAATTTACTCTTTATTTGATAGGATATGAAGCTGTGTTTTTTCCCTTTCTTTGAGCATAGCAAAGTATTCCTATCATTTAAGGTCCACTGCTGGCAGCGAACAGCTACTAGACTCTGTGAGATAGGAAGAGCCATGTATATTACTAATTATTACCATGTCTGATAGGACAGGGAAGGGAAGAGGATACAACCAACAATCACCCACTAAGTGACATAGCAGGTGCAGACTACATTTACTGCACTACATACACATATACTCACACTTATGCTAGTAGCAGTCTACATGTGCAAGCCAGCGGATGTCTATGGAAATGATCTGCATTGATTTTCATGATCACAGTACCTCTAGTTTACTTTTGACTATTATCAACCCATCATAACTCATAGTGCTTTTCCAGTGAGGATAGTTTCTTTTAGCAAGTACAAATTTTCCACAGGTTAAACCTAAAAATGACTCCAGAAATCGACATCTTAAAGTTAAAACTAATAAACAGCCCCTCTCAGAGCTACCACTGTCCTTTTCAGGGCCGAGAAAACATAAAGAATAAAGCAATAGCAGACACTTTTTAATAAAAACACCATGGTTACATGGTTATTAAAATCATGAAACAATCTCTGCCTTTTTAGCCCTTTGTGATGATCTGAGCAAATCAAAAGACTCCATTGTATTAATACTTAATGTCAGAATAATGAAAACCTATATGTACAACTCATAAAGACAGAAGGTAATTATTTTTTCATGTGTAGTTTTAAGCCCCTAAAAAAAAAAATTATTAGGTGGGCACCACATGTGATTTGACAAGAACAATATATAATGACAGAATCTGTGTTACAGTGCACAAAGCTTACTGTTTCTTCAGTCAAATTTAGTTTTGCTACCATTTCCCATTACTCAAAATCAAAATTTCAACTGAAAGTGATTAAAAAAAATTATTCCCCACCCATTAGGACAGAGGACTTAACTCAACTCCTGAATATGCAAACTGATGTTCGTTTGGTTGAACATCTGCCTCAGAGCACTGATATCATAAGTTTTAATCTCCTTTCTTTGAATTCCTTGTTTACATTTTGTATAGCTCCATTCCCTTGTTCTGAAACATTATTCACAATATTGAATTTCTGGGCTGGTCGCCTGAAATTTAAATCTGAGATCTTCTACCATATTCAAAGTCAAAGACATCAAAACACCCTTAAATGTATCCGAGACCTCTTATAATTTGGTTCAGTTTGTGTAATTTGTGCATTTTAGCAGGGACAGCTGAAATTTTAAAACTGCCTTTAATGCCTTTAAATAAACTCACGTCCATTTGCAAGGAACACTACGCTGGAAACTCCCATTTGCAAAAAGACCCTCACATTCCACACCAGGTGCTGGTGTACACCACACTGCAATACAAAAGGTGTGACTTATCAGTGTCTGTAATTAGTTCACTGAGCTAAAGTAAAGATAAACTTCACCTTATGAATCATCCAAAATGTAACCTAAAAAAAATCTATATCTTTACAATCTCACCATCTGATATGCAGAAGTCTTTGGCAGGAATATCTAGATCTGATGGCACATGTGACTGAAAATATTTAAAAACTGATCTGAATGACTAGGTATTATGATGAAATTAACAATAAAACAGCATCTGACAAACCATAATGTCTCTTAGGAATTGTGTATTTTATGGCCACAAAATCAATTTATATTTAAATACAAACCTTGCACTGTTTCAAGTTTTAGCATAATTTCTTTTGGGAAGCATGAATAACTGAATCAATGGACGGGAATAAGAGAACCTACCAGGTACTTCTTGAGTTTCTTTCTGACAGTTCCATGCTTGCTGTGTTTCAGGATCAATGTCGGGATCACTGCATAGGTATCTTTTTGGGTTTGTAGGGAAAATGCATTTTGTTTTTATTGCTTCATCTGTTAAACTACTTGGAAACAATTGTGGATATCTTGTTATTCTATTTGGCTTTAACTCAGACTAGATCAATATAGTACTAGATATCTGGATGATCTAGACTGACCGTCGGCATAGACCAGTACTATAAAATTTAGGCAAAACTTCACGAAACATCCGCTCAGATGCAAGAAAATCCACTCCATTCACATATTTGTGTGATGATGTCACGTTTCCGTGGCAAGCGGTGACTTTTATTTGTTTGCAGACAATACATTCTAGCAACAGCTACGACGTTGCCAATTGCTGCATTGGTGAAAATTGAAAATGTCTTTAAAACTAACAAATATTTGGCAGTACATTTCAAACAGAGGGTAGAAAAATATGTCATCTGATCTGTCGTAAATACCAGAAGATTTACTTTGAATATTAAATTATTGCAATTAAACCAGTGTTTTGCTATCCATGCCCTCCTACCGGACCCATATTGGGCGATTGGGGAGTGTCCGTCTCATCATAATGGCAACGCCGTACACATCAGCTTTCGATTGGTAGTATTTAGCTGAGCATAACTTTGCAAATAATTGACACAGTCAAGCAAAAACTAGCAAATATGCCTATTTTTTTATTGCATTTTATGATACTAGTATATGGTGTGCAAGTCCTGTTTTTGTTTCAAAGCGTACGCTGATGACTGGTAGCGTTTGGTCCCAAAATAACCCAAATCATATTGCTATTCAAAAACGATTTATTAAATAATAATAATATCTGTTATGGTAGAATACCAGTAATCTCACAGAAGCATTAATACTGTTATAAAATCAAGGGTAAAGATATTCATATCTAACTCTGTCTGCTGGAGATAAACAAAAGAGATGTTAAAATACCCCGAAAACTGGTATGGTCACTCTTGATCTAGAATAGACTAGCTGTGGCTTTCACAGAAATTGCTATACAGTAGAACCCGCTTAAGCGGGACACGCGTAAGCGGGCCGCCCGCTTAAGTGAGACGAATGCCTGGGGAACGGAATTTTTGCTATTTAAATCTATACACGTGAGCGGGACGGCAATCCGCTTAAGCGAGACGACTTGGAACCAGATCTCTGTAATATACATGCTGTTTTTGACAGGAATGCTGCAAATTGTCACCATCGTACTGTGTCTCAGTGCTTGTTTACCTTTGCCCATCAGCTGAAAACCTGAGAGCTACAAAGAAGCTTGTACCGATGGTCCTGATAACCCCCCTTACGTTATGTGAGAAATGATTGACACTACCTCCCCATAGCCTTCTGTCAGGCAGTTGACCCTTCAGCGCACGCATGGACGAATCAGAGTGGACATCCTAGTCCCTGGTCATTTAACCCGCGCAACGGATCAAGATTAAGTAAGCCCCGCCCCCTGTCAGCCACACTTTATCCGTTCTTCAGCTTGGGCAATGATTAACACTTACGAGCCTTACCTGCGCTATTGCACAACACTCAGCCGGGGTGTTGTTGACATAGGCATGACCATCATTCCTGTTGCGTAAATCCTTTTTGACACACGCCGCTCGCGTTGCGCTCTGACCAGATAATGGAGCGAGAAGTGTGGCGCTTATCTTTGCCGGTGTTTATGATCATGTAAATTTGATCCCAAATTAGCTCTGATCACTTGAATGGGGGGGGGCGCGGCGCGGCACGACGAACATCTCTACTTCAGAAATGTTAGACCTCTCATATTCTTTCCAGTTTTATTTTTAAAGGGACAGGGGAAGCTATTTGCTTCACAGCCTAAAAAATCCATAGTATTTTTTCATAAATTTTCAACCCCTTGCCCATTTCCTTCGGCCAAGTGCTCCCGAGAAAACGCAGCTTGAAAGTCGGGATTTTCACACCCTGCGGGCCCAGGGCCGTCTTACCCGCAGGGCACTATGGGCAGTAGCCCAGGGCCCCGGGCTCTGAGGGGCCCCGGGCTCTATGAGCCCCCGGGCTTTGAGAGGCCCCCTAGAGAGAGAGAGAGNCTCTAAATATTATGCCTTTTTTCATTTATCGTTGAGAAAAGTCTTTTGTTAAACTGTGTGAACAACTGCCCAACTTCGATCCCGGTGCTGTAACCTTAGAAAAGGGAGAATAAAATAATNTTAACCTTTTACTTTGTATCAAGAAGGTAAGGGGCCCCGTGGGGCCTGAGTGCCCAGGGCCCTCGAAATACTTAAGATGGCCCTGTGTGGGCCGCCATGACTGGTCGTCCAGTCAGCGCGGGAATAATGCTTGACGTCAGAAAGCGAGAGGCAAGCTAGTGTAGTCATTATGCAAAGAGAATTATCCACATGCAATAACTTTCGTTGGCTCTAAATATTATGCCTTTTTTCATTTATCGTTGAGAAAAGTCTTTTGTTAAACTGTGTGAACAACTGCCCGACTTTGATCCCGGTGCTGTAACCTTAGAAAAGGGAGAATAAAATAATATTTGAGAAAAAGGAACATCTGTCTGACCCTATTTATTAATGTTTGCACTGCCTCTGTTTTGTTGTCTGCTGTGTAGTTTAGTGAGCGCTTACTGGCCTAAGATTCTGACAATATAAAATTATTATTTGCTTGAGGAGCACTTTCAGATAATTTAGATGCCGCCACAGTCAAACTTTCTGTGCTTAGGAGCGGCACTAGTTGTGTCACTAGTCATAAATCAATCAAAAGGCTTACAAGAGCAGATCAAAAAGGGGGCACATCGACGTGAAATTTATTTTGACATTCTTATTTTGGTCAGAGGTGACCACGGGATCATTTTTATAGAATACCCGTGAAAATATTTGTAGTTTTGAAAAACTGAATCGGTCAATCGGTTTTCACTATCAGTGAGGGGAATGAGGTATATCCTAGTATGGGTTGGGTGGGCACAATTCCAGGGATGAAGAGAAAGAGGGGGGAGGAGGGAGGCGTGGATAAGGCAAGGAGCAATAGGGTGGTGGAATAAGATCTAGGAAAAAACACAGGGTAAGAACAAAAAAGAATAAATAGACACTAAGAGAGAGAGAGAGAGAGAGAGAGAGGCCAAGATGCTTATATCCCCTGAGTCACTGTTCACTACCTGCCTTCTCGCTGTTTTTCCTTAGCAACTCAGGCTCTCACTTTCTCTTATTGCTTCTATCCCC
>JAWQUT010000115.1:1377516-1398567 GCA_033807755.1 Ellobium chinense | reverse complement strand
AAAAATTTCACACTGATTTCGAAAGAGCCAAGTCTGGCAACCCCGCATGAGAAGATGCGATATTCTCGATCTTCAATATAAGTACACATGTGGCGATTACATGTTATTGCATTTCGATTGGTTAGACCGAGTAGATCTACAGATCTACTTGCAAACAAATATTGGATACAAAAGTTTGTCAATGATTACCTGATACCGCCCGGAATCTACGACTAGGCGAACGGTAACTTCCGCCTTCGTTCTTTATTTCATAATTATTTCTCCCTTGGTTTGCGCGCTGGACGGCGGCGGCAAGTGGTATGACAGTTCCGCTTGGCGGAATTATTTTTTGAATGGCGGAAACGCAAAACCGATCTGGCGGAAATTCTACCATCTGGCGGAGAATTCTCACCTATGCCGTCCCACTTAAGCGGGTTCTACTGTATACATGAAGTTCAAGTTTGAACCTGAACTTGAACTATATTCATCACAGTCTGAAATGTAATTTCTGACAAATTTTTCTAATTCCCATTTCATCATTTTCAAAAAGGATACTGTCCCAGCAGTAGGTCTGTACATTTTTTCAATCCACTAATATTTTCCCCTGATGTGTCATCTTCTGCTAGCACATCAATGATGAACGGCAGGAAAACTAGTAAACTCGAAACAGCAACAAAAACGTTCCGAAACCTAGTACACAAATGTCTGAAGTATGTCAGGAAAAACATGCTTATACATGACCTTACACCGACTGATTTATTTTTTCAGTAATTAAATTTGTAACTTGTCAAACATATTCATCTACTGTCACACTCTCCATCTCGAACCAAAACATTGAACCTAAGCACACGTCCCTAAAGGAAGTATATGCGCAAAGAAACTAGGCCTGTCAAAACTTGTTAAACTGAGAAATAAACCATAATTGATTAAGTTCAATTAATTTTGCATCATAAATGTTTAAATACATCTTAAATATGGCGGAGATGTATGATTAAATTAAATTATGTCGGTAAAATATGGGAATTAGAATGAGTGTATTAATATTAATTTTTATAAATTTTGGATGCTTCCGAGATTTACCACGAAACAATTTACAGGAAAGATGAAGGCCAAAGGCAAAGCTTTACAACTCACCCTTGCTTTGTTAAAACCAGACATAGTGGCGCATCCAAATATTGTAAAGGTATTGTACAGGGGTAAATCAACGCTGCATTGTCACATGGGTTTTAGCGGTCAATTTCTCATTCTATCTTTTAGTACTGTGTTCAACTCAAATAGATCTACTCTACATTTAGATCTAGTCTAGCTGCTGCTCCTATGCAGCTATGCTTGTGTTTGATGACTGTAACTGTATTATCATGCTAGACTAGTCTATCATTTTCCACATAATGTCATCTACATGAATGGAACAACAGGGCCCAGCCAAGGAATAATGTGCATGCTTTATTTATTAAATA
Organism: Ellobium chinense; assembly: GCA_033807755.1. Classification (NCBI taxonomy): domain Eukaryota; kingdom Metazoa; phylum Mollusca; class Gastropoda; order Ellobiida; family Ellobiidae; genus Ellobium; species Ellobium chinense. Next base: position 1,397,131 of record JAWQUT010000115.1, on the reverse strand, counting down.
TGACAAGGTTTCTTTCTATATCCGTAACTGTTGTATCACTGCTGCCAAAAACAAAATCATAACTTTTTTAGACTGCAGTTAACTTTTATTAAGATTTGGTGAGTTTTATTGCATGGTAACTTAGAAATGGCTCTTATAGAAATATACATTTCAAGCATCATTTCTGTAAATGATGTTCGTCATAAATGAGTAGGCCTATAAATTTATGTTAAATGATTTCATGGTGTCAAATTCTTTCCCTCCTGCAGAATGTTAGACAGACGATTCTCGAGAATGGACTGTATTTCGTCATGTCTAAACACATGAGTCTTTCTGCTGTGGAGGCAGAGCAGTTCTATGCAGAGCACAGAGGTTTGTTCATTTCTGAGTATCTGTATGATTATTTGGAACGTTGGTATGCTTTTCATCGGTCTTGTTTAGTTTAGTTTCCTTCTCATGGTATATGTTCTCTTTACTGGGAGTAAGAGCTATGAGTTTATAAATGGGAAAATTATGCAGTACAATTAATTAACTTCTAAAAGATTGAGTAATTGTCAATAATAATAATAAAATATATAGTTATCATAATAAATACAGTAAAACCTGTCTTCTGCGGCCCCTCCGACGAGCGACCCCCTCCGATCTACAGACACTTTTGCTGTTCACTGACCGTTTTTACACTGAAACCGACCTCCAATCAGCGGCTCCCTCTGATCGCGAGGCGCAGACACCGATCAAAGAGCCGTCTCTCACTGTGATGAGCGACCATATGTGCCCTATGCATTTCCCAAGTCGGAAAGCCCGATCCAACAATCACCACTTAGACCTACATCAAAGAGCAGAGGGTATGGCAGGGTGACTGTGGTCGTGGGGAGATGACGGTGGGAAGAAGACCATGTCTCGCGTATGTCTACCACAGCCGTAATACTGGTTGCACAATATTAAACCTACGAAGCTCACATTGCTCCCTCATTATTGGCGGCGTTGTAATCGCGACTACCGACTAGTGTAGCCGACACCCGGCAGCTCATTCTGTGCTATCAAAATGCCGGGGTCTGAGACAAGGTGCAGTATCGGTGGCGCGTTAAGGTGCCCAATGGCAGTGAGTTCAGTTGTTAAGGCGAAGTCCATGCGGGGCCACAAAGCAAAGCGAATCTGCCTTCAGAAGATGCCCTCTTTAGCAGGCAGTAAAATCCACAGACGGAAAAGACCGCACAAACAACATTAATCTAGCTTTAGAAGTAAAGAAAAGAAAGTCAAGGAAAAAAAACAACTTCTGTGATTTAGGAATAAAGTGCAGTACAGTAATGGGTAGGCCTAACATTGATCTTCACTGAGAAGGACACGTGGGATTTTAAAAGGACATTGAAAGCAAGTCCCAACCTGTCAAATGGAAATGCAACGCAAGTTGAGGGAAAAAAAAATCATTGAGCCACTCACGCAGGTTCTTTAGTAGAAATTATGCTTTTCTTCTCTCTTGCCTGAACGCACTCAGACAAACCGGCGCCGCAAGGTGGGTTGTACTCACTGTTCACGCCTAGCGGCCAGAAAACCAAAAAAAAAAAAAAAATGGGAATTCGGGGGTGGAGGGGAGAGGTAGCCTATATACTACACAGGAACGAACTTGATTTCACCGTAAATGAGTGAGCATTTGTCATTGTTTAACAAAGAAAAGGGGTTAGGGAAAGGGTTGAATTACGGCAAAATCGAGCACACTGCTACACAGTGTCTCGTAATTGTTATTATACTCTAAGCAAGCGGGAAGGACAATCACTTTTTATTCCTGATGAACGGACAGGATTATATTTATAATACTGCTGCGTGACTGTCCGCGACTGGGTTCTCCATGAATGGGGGAACGGGAATAATTATATATAATCTAAGTCAGGATTTCCTCCATCGTTTGAGGGTTTTTTAAATGCACACTGATCACACAAACTTACAGACTGTCAATAGGACGACCGATATGCCCCAGTGGCAAGCTTACTACTCTGCTATTTCTATTATCAAGAGCTTTTTTGTTCTCTTTTACAAACATTGAGGGATTAAACAGGTGTAGTTAAATGAGAGCCAAATAAAAGTGACTGTAAATGGCAATGTGCTGTAATAATTCAAATGGTAAAAGAGTATTTTCAAATGTCTGGTCTTTAAATATTGTACATGCAGTTTGTATTTGTACCATCATATTTGCCTCATGATATGAGGCTCATAGTTTGTGATATGCTTTTCAAGTATAAGCCATAGGACTAATAGGAGACATTGNATTCAAATGGTAAAAGAGTATTTTCAAATGTCTGGTCTTTAAATATTGTACATGCAGTTTGTATTTGTACCATCATATTTGCCTCATGATATGAGGCTCATAGTTTGTGAATGCTTTTCAAGTATAAGCCATAGGACTAATAGGAGACATTGTTTACCCAGTGTACTTGGAGAACCCAACCCTCCCTGCGATGAAGGACCACCTGTGATGTAGGGACACTTTTCTGATTTCCCTTTAGTGTCCCTACATCACAGGTTTTACTGTATAATATAGTTTACCAAGATGTCAGAGAAAGTCAGAGTTGTAGCATGATCGTAGATCCAGTAACAGACCAACACAGGCCTGAAAAACAGTGGACATTAGCAGGGATTTTTTAGTCCGACCTTGTCAGACTGATTAAATAATTTGGATTTTATTTCTTGCAGCTTAAAATATTTAATGGATGATGTGGCCATTGATTTAATTCATCAAGCCCTTCTCAACCAAGCCAAGGACAGACCATCATGGCTAGTAATAGTATCAATACAGCCAGCCAGAAAGTTACACTTTTCTCGCCATAATAAAGCCACAGCATTACATTCGTTAATTACTGTTGTAATAATGGAGTGGCAAGATATTTAAGTTCCTCCTTGCAGCTCTAACCTAAGTTGTCCAAATTTACTGCTGTAAATACAGGTTTAAAATAATGTAAAATGTGACAGTGATAGTGCACTTCCCATTTTTCAGAGTGTCTGCATATTATATCTATTAGTGTTAAAAGTACTGAAACAAGTCTCTCGAACTATTTTGCTTAGCAAGGTAAATTTTCTGCACAGAATGTTGCTTATGGATGCAAAGATTTACATGTCTATTGATTCTGCTTTGGGCAGGAACCAGTAATTCAACTAATTTTACTTGTCAAGTTTAATGGGCCCAGTTACCATACTTACAGTTCATTGCCAAGTTAATGAAAATTTGTGGAGATACATGTTAACAAATATACAGCGAAGCCTAGATATTAAGAATATCTTGTTATTAAGTATGAATTTCACATTCTGTTTATTCATTATTCAAATGAACTTCGATTTAAAATACCTTGGTACCATGGTAATAAGTATATCTTTTCCATGTACTAAGCGTTACATTTTATCAAAATTCTGCTAACTGTCTCATTAAGTTTAAGATGTTAAGCTTATGACATTTCTTCTCAAATTGCAGGGAAGTTTTTTCAAAACAGATTAGTGTCCTTTATGAGCAGGTGAGAACTTGTTGAGTATCTGTATAAGTGCACAACAAAAACATCAAATTTGCCATTTTCATCTTTCATTTATATGGGTGAAAGGAAGCAGTTTAAGTCAAGGATTTCTTCTCGGAGGCTGGTACATTGTGCAAGCAGGCAACATTTTTTCATACCTTGGAATTTCTGGTCAACCATTCGATGTCCTGAATAAGGTCAAGTTTTTAATGAGGCCAAAAAATAGAAATGGAGTAGACTGCTGTCCGCTTAGTTTCACTTCAGTTGATACAAATCACTTGCAGGATATCACCTTCTAGAGACCTAGCAGTGTCTAATTGTTACTTGTTCCTTCTTTGCTCCTCATTCAGCAGAGATACTGCTCCTGAGATTCAAAGGCAATTGCTACTATGAGTAATCCCATCTTCATCTGCATCATCTCAAATAGGATGCACATATCAGAAAGACTATGTTTAGTCTACCGAAGTAGTTTGACATGTTCTGATAAGTTTTTTATCAGCACTTACAATGGATATGATATGATTGGATTTGCTGCTTCAGAATACAGGTTGCAGTATAGTTGCGCATCACCCTTCTTTAGTTGTGTCAGTAGTTTCAGTATGTCTTTAAACGTGTAAAAGTTCATTGTCAGTATTTTCAAAATTTGAATTTACATGAAATGTTTTATTTACTAATTTTAGTTCATTCTCACCTCATTCAGTGGCCCTATATGGAGTCATATTCTCTGTGGTGATGATGCAATAGCAAGATGGAGGCGGCTTATGGGACCAACCAAAGTTCTCAAGTAAACTAAGTTTATCTTCACGTTTTTCTCTACATGCAAATAACAGACATGAAAAAGCAGTTAAATAATGACACTCGTACTCACTTACTTTACTCTCATTATGAATGAAAAACAGGGGAAAACGAGAGAAATACCACTAATACCATGTGGCATTTTATTTTAACATTTTGCATATAGAGTTAGAGGCTTCACATGCAAGCACTGGAAAGCAGCTGTAATAAAGTGATAAAGTTAGCAATGCTTCCATCATCATCAGGATATATTGTATATATATATATATATACATTATTTGCATAATTGTAAGAATTCAAAAACATATTTGAGCTCAAATCTGAGAGGTGTACATTTCTACATGCCTTTTACATAATAGGCACTCTAACCAGAGAACATGTTACAAGGAAAACAGACATAAATTTGTAGCATTAGTGATCTCTTTCTATTATTTTCACTGTGATCAATCCTGAAACTTACTTTTCACCTGCTTAATGAGGTAATACCAGTGCATCAGGATGACTCAACACAGTGGATCTGATCTGGATTCGCTTCCATCTAAGGATTAGCCAAAGCTTTTGATGACTTTCTTCAGGTCTTCACACAGGAAGAGAAGTGCTGAAAGACTAATTTTGTCTGCTTCATTAAACTTAATTTGCATTGCTCTAGCTATCAGCATGATTTTTGGTGAATATGACATTACTTTTGTGAGCTTGACATCATTTGACCATGATATAATGGTAGGAAGCTATGTTCCTTGTGTTAAGATGAAATTGAATCAGATGGTACACTGGATTATGTCCATTTTGCTTTCCATTCATCACGTTGCTGAGACAAAAGTAAGCTGAAATTAGATGCATGGTGATTGAGCCCTTGGTATAGTCCTTGTCATATTTTCATCTGAGCATTACCTTAATATGAGTCTTTCGGACTCACAAATTTGATTTTATCACCTAGTGTGATTAATTTTCTTCAAGGGACATAAAGTATAGAAATAAATGGATGATGGAGAACTGAGTATACTCACGGAGCATGAAAAGGCAAAACTAATCAAGTAGAAAAAAAAATTCATTCAGTTCAGTCAGCACACATACAAAATCAGAAATTCATGTGAAATGGTTTTGTTCAGAAATGTGTGTGATGGAGTTATAAACAGTATTGCTTCATCCTGAAATTTAAAGTTGATTTTTAATTAATTCAGTTACATATGGCAAACTGTTCTCCCCAGGACTGTGTTTGATGATCCGGGCTGTATTCGAGGACAGTATGGTCTAACAGATACTAGGAACTGTGCTCATGGATCAGGTACTCGTATAGTGCTTTGCTGAGTTCACAGCAAGCCCAGAAATAAGCACTTGCAAGTCTTTATTTTCAGACTAGATTAATCTTTAACAAGTGAAGGTTCACATAACAAGATTACAACATGTAGGGAGGGTGGTATCTTGAATAGATAGGGAACTCTTAACTTCAATTCTAGGAGACCAGCCCATAAGTTTGAGCTTGTGAGATTTTGGAGTTTGTTTATCAGGTTTGCTAGTAAACTTTGATATGTGAAGAAAATAAAAGATTCAGGACCAATACATTAAAACGAATGTGTTGGTTGCTCAAGTGCGTGAGAGCTGAGGTCCAAATTTCAATGTTTATAAAATTTTCATGCTGTTTTCCTTCTTTTTCTTCATTACTATCCATTGGAGCGTAGTCTTTCTAATGGCATTTCTCAATTTTTCGTCTTGCTCTTCTTCTTTCTTCCTGGGGACTTGTAATTGAGTACACCATATTCTCTAACTCATATTGTGTGGTCACTTGCTAGCTACAAGTTTGCAAATAGATCTTTTGGGTTAGCATGGAACATCCGGATGCACTTAAAGTGTTTGATTTCTGAGGTGAATTTAATGTAGAAGTGTATAGAGCAAGGGTCTTGTAACAAAGAAGTGAGGAATTCTGATATTTGAAGTTGAAGGTCGTGAAAGGCTACTGTGTGCAATTTTTTTTTTTTTTGAAACGGCCATAAAATCATTTGATCATGGCTGCAATTCCTGAAGCTCGCCATTTTCATAAACAAGATTGATATATGTGTAGTGCATTTGATACAAATGAATCTGTTAAACCGATTTTATGTTTAGTCTGTTGCAAAATTCAGTTTCTCATGAAGATCTACTTGAGCCCTTGAAATATTGCAGATCAATCATATTTCCAAGAAGTTTTCATTATTGACATAGCTACGCTGTTTATTTAATAGCTACATGTAACTGGCAACTTCTTATGTACTCTTTGCTGTTGTGCATGCATTTCCTCATAGGGAAAAATCAGTATTGAAATTCTCAGTGATTTATAAGAAAGTTTAGGCTTGAAGTATTACAGTACAATTTGTGTACATAAACATTTTCTTTCTTGCTCTCAGACTCAGATGAAACAGCACGACGAGAGATAAAGTTTTTCTTCCCTGAATTTGATGCTGAGAAGTGGTATAAAGAACAGCATTACATTTTTCAACAAGATTGTGTGGAATTTGACAGCTCCCTCTGCCAGCATGTCCCCATCTCTCTGGATACATATAATAATGCAGATAGTAGTGCCATATTATAGCATTAATATGTAGTTTGGGAAGGTTTTTTTGTGAATGATTTGAAAGAAGGAATGTATGTCGTGCATTTTTCTCAGGATGATTGTTGAAATTTTAAGAATGTAAGAAAATTGATATTCAACTAATTTCATGAAAACTGCTATAAGCTCAATGACCTCAGTCCAGATCCCAAATCAGCTGTATGAATATTATAAGTGTCAACATAGCTGCTTGTATAAATCTCATTTGAGGACCAGAGCATGTATTATATTTTTGCATTTTCTGTATTGTTTGCATTGATGCATGTTTGTACAAGAGCTAAGTTAATTCAACTGATTTGTTAGCAAGGCCTTTAGTCCTTGGTTAAAAAAATTGTGATAATAAAATGATGATTACATGTAAGTTGTTTGTTTTCTTATTTCTTGTCATTAGAGATCAAGAGCCTCTTCCTAGTTGTGTTTAGCAACTTACTTACCCCCTGGATACGTAAAGCATGCTGGCATAACATGTGAGTTATGGGGAGGACAGCGTATTTGTAATTTTTTTTTTCCATAACTTTCCTGTGGAAGGAACAGGAAGCCACTGTTATTGGTGTGAGCCAGGGAGACTGTTCGGCAAGAACCAATCCTTGGGAATTTCTTGAGTGGTGTCCCTTGATATGATGAACGTGAGACGGAGGAAGGACATAGCATATAAACTTAAACTGACAGCCCCAGGAAGGGTGGTCTCCTTTTTTATGTTATCAATTGTTTGAAGGCTTTGCAAACTGTAAAGTGAAGGAGCCAGCTTCTTTTCTTGCCTCACTGAGATCTACACCTTGTTCAGTTTGTACTGGTTCACCTACTGCACATGGAGATGTCACCTCACCACGTCAGCACATTCTAGTAATTCTACCTTTCCACCAGTTTACATTGGTATGGAAAAAAATATATTCAGGGTGAGCCTAACTAATCAGTCTGATCTTGGCCGGAGAAAGGTAGCAGTGTGGTTTGGGTTTGATCAAGATGGATGAATAGGAGGGAGGATCTTACTCCTATTATCCCCCGCTAGGAATTGATCTCGATTTGATTTATTGACTTCTTGCTATATAACACACTTAATTATCAATACAAAATTCATGAGCCCTCTAATCCATTTCTTATTAAAAATATTTTGGATAATTTATGACGAAATATAGCAAGGGGAAAGGGTTTTACCCACTTCAGTCTAGTCATTATCCTTTTAACCAAGATCATGTATCATGAAGAATCAATCCATTTTTTATTACGTCTAATAGTGATTAATAAGCCTTTGTCTGGCCCTGAGCGGATTAGCCAGAGGTGGGGATCACTCACATGAGGGCTAAGTTATTGCAAGGGAGAGAGAGACTTTTCGTTAATTCTCAAAAAAAATGGGGTGGTTGGGGTTTTACAAATGCTTCATAATAGGCATGCTTTTTAGACAAACACTAGTCACATTTTGTTAAGAGGCATTGTGAAAAACAGGAACTAGATGGCAAAATATTTTGAAATTTGCAAGTTTCATATTAGATGTTTACTTAATAATCATGTGCGAGTGTATAATAATATGTAACTGTTATTTCATCCAGTGATAGTGTTTTATATATATATTGCAGACCTGAAACGGTTATCACTCAGGGAAGGAAAATATACCTAGAGCGGGCCATGGTCATGATGATACTTGAAGTGTTCTTACTGTAACATCGTGACATACTGGATGGCATGCATCGTGACATTTTCTTTCACAGAGTTGGATTAGATGCCTATCCATCAGACTTCCACTTAGTCTTAACTTGTCTACCTACTGACTTGAAATGGGTTTTAGCAAATACGAAAACGAATACATTAGGCTCATGATGCCAAATAAGTATCACGGTTATTATATTCTTCAGTATTGATTCTTCATCAGTTTTTTTCTGTATTTGAAGGGGATCAGGCTTTTGCTTCTTTCCTGTATATCAATGGAAGCAACACTGAAATGTACTATCTGATATTTCCTAAATTGCCCTCTCATATATGAACATTATGATATAAGCAATACTTCCTGAGGCCAGCCCGATCACTGAAGCAATAAATGCCAACCTGGCATATGTGTGGGCTTGTTCAAAGTCACCCTCAGAGTTTAGCATGTGGGACTGTGGATAAAAGTAAAGAACAGTCATGTTCATGTGAAATGTGTTACAGAGCTGATTTAGTCAAAGGGTGGATTTAGGATTTAGATGGGACACTGAGCAGGAGAAAGATATCAGGGCCTCCTTTGTAATTCTGACTCTTTTTCCTCCCGGTCTCTTTCTCTCTATAAACCTCTCCAGTTGAGGGCCAGGACTATGGTTCCTTTGGTAAATCCATAAATCAACCACTAGATAAAGATCAGTGCCAGAATCACTCAAAAGGAAGTCTTGCATGTACAGTAAGGCTTGGAAAGCCACTGATTATGTAATCATACATCAAGACAGATGCAGGCAGATATGATGACGTTATACTACCTCAATGATACCTTGTATATTAGAACTCTGTTATAATAGCCACTGCTTAACACAAATCTCTGTTTATCACTCTCCCAAACCAACAGTCCTGACGACTTTTTTCCATATAAAAAGCACTCTGACTAACACAAAACTTCTGATGACACAGCCTCAAAGGCTTGATCCAAAAGGTGGTTGTGTTATCAGAGTTCCTCTGTTGTACCACAACCACAGAGACAAGTACAATCATTTGTGGGGAATGACAGGGATGGGAACACCCAGTCTGGGAATTCATCACTTTCTCCAATAAAGTTATCACATGTACCTTAATCCAACATTGCTGTTAGTTCAAGCAGCTGTTTCCATAGTACTGTAATTTGAAAACCACAGCACAGAATGCATTGAAACCATCAAGAGATTGCAAGGAAGTTTGATAATGTCATTAGCACAAGTATGGTACTACACATAAGCAGCATGCAACAGCTCAAATCACTAATCAGGCTTGTGATGAGGGCATTAAGAGGCTGTCTATTAAGCAGGACCTCAAGAAATCCTAGGGTTCAGCCCACAATTTCAGGTTGTTAGAAAGGTGCCTGTTTATGAGTAAAACTTGATAAATACAGTACGGGACTTAGGAATAGAGCAGTGTAACAGTTGTGCAGATCTTTCAATGTCTCAAGGTCCTGTTGTGTGGATTCAGATATTCCATGTAGAGAAATGCTGAAACGATCTCCACTGAGAGTGTCTGGAGAGATCGAGCTGGACACTTAGGCTGAAATCCGGAGGCTTGCATCAAGATGGCTGACATATCCAGTGTGGGCACTAGTGACGACCTAAGGGCATGGTTGGGATTTTCTTCTAAATGTACATGAAGCATACTGTACTTGGTACATTTGATACCATGTTACCAATCATAACGTGCATGCAAGATCCTAACTTAAGTTGGCAACTGGTGACTCTACTGAATCTCAATGTGATATGAACAACTCACCATATTTGAATAGTAAATTGCCACAAGCCCAACTGGCCAGCAGAAGAGGCAGGAGATGAATGCAAGAAGTTGATGGTCTGTTCTAGGGGGTTCCCATGTGGATCTCTCTCTTGTAGCACGGTGAATCTGTGACACCTACACGTGACAAGTAAGCAGTGATAATACACACAACAGTGAGAACTGCCTATCACTGAATATCACCAAATTACCTGTACAGTGTACAGTTTCGGTGATGTGGGCAAAGTAAGTTCTGCTTTCCCACTGTCTGACTTTGGTGGATTTACAGGACAAATCATTACTACAGTAACACATTCAATTTCACTTCATCACAAAGTTCTTGTAATTACATTTACACGTTTTTAGGCAATGAAACACAGATACTACACTTCTGAAGTACAACTACAAGTCGCTGCATAATCACAACTGCCTTCAGGTTTTGGTTGCAATTTGCATGCTCTCGAAAAGTGGCAATAACGCAGAGCTGACAATAAATGACAAAGTTTGACAAATGCATTAAAATGATACTCCATATGTGTACAGGAAAGCATAATTTTGATGACAAGCGCACTCAAAGTCAGCATAGTAAAGGAAATTAAGAAGAAAACATATACATGTATGATTCTGCGAGAAGTGGATATTGTTGGAATTGTGCAGAATGTCTCCAACATGCCCTATTGTTAATATTGAGAGAGTGGAGGGGGCGTGGGGAATGGTCNNNAAACCTTACAACCCCATAGCATGGGCAAGGAAAAAGCTGAGTAGAAGAAATATGACTGTAGTAAGATGCCAGTTCTAAGACCGACAGTCTTATTTCTTGAACAAGAATAAAGAAGTGTAGGTGACATGATACGGATTGTAGCAAAGAAACCAAAGTGATCACCTGGTCATCGATCGCCGTATATGTGCCATGCCCACTTGCAAAGATATTTGGGCCGTAATCTGAAGTGCAACATCGTCCATCGACGCCTGAATCGTGTTGGCAGCTGGACTTGTAAAGGGGAGGGCTATCGTGATTACCACATGCAGACCTCGCTGGCTTCAGGGGCTGGTAATTCGCCTTCGTGAGGGGTGACAGTGGCTGATGGTGGCCGCCATACATTTTGTCCCTCAGTGACAACCCTTGCTTGACACATTCATCATAGGATGGTGGAGGAGGCAAGGATTCGATGTTGGCTGTACACAGAGACTACGACAATGTCATCATGAGCAAGCTAATAATTTTAATATCATCGGGCCTTGTCTGTCTCCGTCCATCCGTTCGCCCGTCTTGTTTTGTCTGATCTAGATCTATCTGTTTGTCTGACTGACGTTGTCTGTCTGGAGCTTGTTACCTGTCTGTCTGTCTGTCCGTCCATCCATTCCTCCGTCTGTCTATCTATCCATCCGTCCGCCCGTTCATTTGTCTGACTGATTGGGTGGCTGGTTGCCCTGTCTTCCGACCATCCTTCTTCTTCCCTATCCTTTCCTTCTTGATAATGGGAAGATGCCAGAGATCAGATGACTCCCATAACCGTGCCCAAGTTTTTCACTTTGCCCCAACCAATTCCCCTTCCCCCAAAATGCACGTAAATTCACGTGGTACGTCCACGTTACCTGAAAATGCAAGGGATGATGTTGGCATGCCACAAGAGGCCTTCCTCCACTCCACGCTGGTCGCGGGATCATCTCTAGCCATGGAAGGTATTTTGATGGATGATCCTGGCCCCAGCGATATTTGTGGGAGAGATGCAGGATGCAAGACTATTTCGTTCGGCGGAGCCGTCTCTCGAAGAAGGAGAGGTGACATTTGCGTGGATGATGTCTGGTATAGCTTGTCTGGTTCGTGCCCGGTTGCCGATTCCCGTTGCAAGACATCAATGGTGCAAGCTCTTGATTGTAGCGCTGATTGGTTAAGTGCTGGGAGCGGGAGATGGCATGAGAGATCGGGTCCGTAAATCTTCGGTATGTGATGTTGCATAGCGGCGATTTTGCAAGGCTGGTTCGTCTCCTTCGGTTGAAGAATTCTGGGTTGTTGGGTCTTCATCTCTGGGAGGCCAACCGGCTGTAAATGAGGGCTACAGACAGGAAATGGACGATGCTCTTCGGGAATATTCTGAATGTTGCAGCTCTCATGTGAACCTGAAGCTGCGCCCGGAAACAAGATAGGCTTGGGGTCAGCTTGGCTGCCTAGGGACTGTGAGTCTATCCTTGCGGAATTTCTTTCTGCTGGGGATGCATTAGGGCTCGGCACCTTCTCTGGTGATTTCATTTTCAGTTGCAATTCTGAGAAGTCCAATAGTGACGTGTCATCGAGACTAAAATCCGACGGACTTTTATCCTGTCTTTCTTGATTGTCGTCTGCATGGCTTCTAGAGTCCGAGAGCTTGATTTGCGAGAGTGCACACGAATACTGGACAGCATCTTCGGCAGATGGTGGCCGAAAACTAATATCATGGTCTACACAACCACTTATTTGGCATGCTTGGTTGCTTTCTGCAGCCAGGCAAGGGCTCTTTTCATTGACTCCAGCACAGCTTTCGGGCTGGCAGGAATTTTGACGGAAAGAATGATGATCTTCATCATCGCAAGATTCGTCTTTTTCCCAATGATTTGGTGGCCTCTTGCGGTGAATACGGGACAACGGAGAGTCCTCCTCAGTCGAACCAGAGTCCGTCGAGGATATCTATAAAAGTGATAAGGAATTCACTGCAAAAACATGGGCTGTATTGTCCATATAAACTTGCAAATTCCATAACAATCAGATTTGGACAAAAAGAGGATCACATGCAGATGCAACCGTTTGTTGGCAATTAGCATGAAGATAATGTATCAAATTGCCACCCAAAAAAAATGTTCCTGTCATGTCATGAGATAAAAATTCTGAACAAAATTATAGTATACTGACAATTGCATAATGATTTATTTTGTGGAATTTAACCTCATAATATGAAATATTATTTCAACAATGACAGGTTTGAATGTCAGGGGAAAGACGTGAGATAAAGAGATGCCAAAGTGGCTCCACTAGTTCCCACTACCACAATTTTTGTTTGCTCCATCCTCAGCTTTTATACAGCCTAACCTAAAGGCGTGGCAAAAAAAACAACAAAAAAAACCGGACCCTTTCGATAGGTTTTCGTTTCCTTATCTTGGAAATTTTAGCACGAGATAGTTACCGCAGCACTATTCCGGTATTTCCGCGGATAATGTTATAAGTGTCCCGCTTACAAACAGGACAGCATCTAATCTGAGGAGATAAAAAGCAACTTGGGATTTGGATTGTCCGTAAGTCTGCGTATTTTCTTAGTTGTGACGGAAACACTAAGTTGTTTGGATTGGACAGTGCACCTGTTTGGCATTGTGTTGTTGAGGACCGCACCTTGGCCTGAGGAAGCAGTTTAGAGTGAGAGCTATGCCTTGAATTTGGGTAGGTTGGAGGTGAACGGTTTGTTGTTGTTGTTGTTGTTGTTGTTGTTGTTGTTGTTGTTGTTCATTCTGGGCGAAATCAATTGTCTTTTCAATATCTCTTCTTCTTCATCCTGCCAACAGTTAGGCCCGTTCCATCCCACCAATGTGTCAATTTCAGTTTAAATCTAGCCTCATGCTTAATAATTTCGAATTAGACTCACACCTGATGCTCCTGTCTCGACGAAAATTAAGAGTGGGGACTCCATTGGCGCTCTAGTTTCGATGGGCATTAGGGTCTGGGTTACAGCTAGGGTCATGATTGTGGGTGGGGTTCGGGTTGTAAAAGTAACTGGCTGGAGTGCATGATGCATACGATGGACTGATTGTCTACAGTAAGTCAGTACTATATTTTGTATAGTTAGCAGACTTTGTGCTTGCACGACCATATGAGAACCACATGGGCTGGTTCTATACATGGGAGCTTGTTCACAGCTGAGACATACTGGCTTGATGAAAGAGGGGATACACTCTGAACCCAGCTGATCTTCAGATAGGTGGCATCTGGGAGACACGGATGATCGAAAAAGGGAGAACTTGCGAATGAGACTTACGCTTGATGTTCTTGCCGCGAGGGTCATTGGGGTTCTCGCACTCGCGTGGCACTCGCCTCGGCTGATGCTTCTGTCTCAAAGGGCATTAGGATTAGGGATAGGGTTTGGGTTAGGGGGTAGGGTTCGGGATAGGATATGGGTTGTGTTAGGAGGCATGAGTTCCGGTTAGGGATGTGAGTCTCATTCGGAATTCCTTCCTCCAAAACCCTGCAGTTAGCGGGGACACCATCTCATTACCATACGACGGCGCAAGCTAGCCCGACTCAGATAACTTGGGAAACTGAGTGTCACTTTGATCTCGGACAATGACACTGAGTTTGTTTATCTGGGCTGTTACCTTATTTGGGTGACTCATCCTTGACTGCGTTCAGTTTCAAGAACGGAAAGGAAATGCTTGCTATTTCGTGTGTTTGCCCCATGTGATTAACCATACACGTTAAAGATTTGAGATCTAGATTTAATGTGCTTCAGTTATTACGTGTACCGTTGTTGCCTATATCGAAAGGCCCTTCAGTTAAAATATTGTGCAATATTCAAAGTTACAGCTGATAAGACAGACTATATTTTCTGTAACAAGAATTTAAACAGACGCAGTTTCCTCTGCATTTTCAGTGGCGGAAAACACAGAAAGTCTTGACGTCATATCCAAAAAGCTTCAAAGATCTTCTAGAAGTCGTAAAGAAAACAAAAACAAAAAAGGAAATGTTCCATAGTTTACTGTTAGAATCCCATCCCTCCGTGTTAGCTACAATATCGACAGGTGTCAAAAGTTTAAAAAAGAACAATCTATAAAATGAAACCATGACGAAGTGTCATGTTTGCAGAAAGTATTACTGTATTTCGTGAGAGACAAAGAAAAATGAGGACAGGCACAGCCCTTCCATGTAAATTATGGTATATTACCATGAGATGGTGCGCGCTGTCTTTTCTAATTCACTATATTTTGCAAGCATAATTGCGCATGTAGGTGCTAAATAGTGCATTTTTTTGTTGTTATTATTGTGGGCGATGATCTTAGGTAATCATTATCTCAAAGAAACACTTTTTACTTCACCATCGATTTCACATACGCGTTTAAAAGACATACTGACGCATATCATCACTACAATGGCATTTTATTTCTCTAAGTTTTAATTCTCGCTTAGATCCCTTTGAGACACAGGCCTTTCTCTTAGTTCCTTATAACGTATTCTTGAAACACAGTTAATATCGAATACTGCTCTTATCTGGGCAGCAAGAGAAGCTATCTAGAGGGGAAGGACCGTGCCTCATCTTAAAGAGACAGAAGTAGATATTTTCTTCACAATCTTAAAAATCCACATTATTTTTTATTTATTTTCGGAAACAAACCATGCACATTTTCCATACGCCTGGTCATTTCTAAGAGATCACCGCTGGAATGTCAGAATTTTCACCATGCGTACGCCGCCATCACACACCTCTGTGTGACGTCATTATGGGAGAAAAGTTTGCAGATAATTGTTGCTGACGCACGGGCAAACCATCTCGACCAATTGTCTGCTAGCCTATCTTTTGGTAACACGCAGTGCGAGTAATAACGGCGCTCGCAGGGTGAAAATCCCGACATTCTTGCTGTGTTTTCGCAGAAACTGTCGGGCAAAAGGAAAATAAACCGGTTTAAATTTTATGAAAAATTAATGTGGAACTACCTCTGTCCCTTTAACAATGTTGCCTCTTCATAGCACGTCTCCTAAGGCGGCATAACCTTGGTTAAGGCCTCCCGTGCACGCTCCAACTTGTTAGGGCGACTTGTTGATTACTGCTATGCACAAGACGATGATATGAGATCTCGAGCATATTGTGTTATTCAGCCGTTTTACGGAAAAAGACAGTATGTCTACAACAAATGTAGATCAAAATTTTACAGTAGACGAAAACAAGAAAACTCTCATGTGGAGTCTCACTTTATTTCAGTTAATCAATAAAACCGAGACAGGGAACTATAAAAACTGCGACAGAATAACCCTAATAGAAAGATACAGAACATTAGTCATTAAACAAAGGTTTCAAAAAGTGAATAAGAAACTAACTTGGCGTATATCGTCTTTTGCTGTAAAACGGCAGTACCGGTGCATGTATTATCAACTGAGTTGGCCAACTCTGCGCAAGGAGTGCCGTTTATCTCCGTGTTCCTAACGTTGCGTTCATATCCAACTAGATCTAGTTGGCCAGAGCAAGTTGGCGCTGGATGCCTCAGGATATTGGATTAGACTCATGATTAGAATACAGCACATACTTCCGTTGAGAACTTTCTCTCTGAATATTATCACCGCTTAGTTTGTCTTGGTGATTTGACGCTATTTATAGTCCTCTGGAATGCCGCTCTAGTTGGAGGCTTGCAAACACCCCCAAAATAATTTCCCTAGATGAAGAACATCGGGAATGGGTTATCACATCTTAACAAAAGCACAAATATGTGATAATATATAAATATAACTTACTAAAACAGACGACAAAAGCTGAAGAAGTGACATTTCAAAAAGGAGAAAGGGTTATTAAAATGTTTAAGTTGTGTCACATGGGCTTTACTTGTCGTGTATTGTATATTTATCGTTTCTCTATTTTTGTCTGTGTGATTGTTTATTTTCTTGTCTCTTGAGGTAAGTATCCCGGGGATGATGTGATGATGATAATGATAGTGGTGATGATGCTAATTATTATGATGATAATATGATGATAATATGATGATGATGATGATGATGATGATGACGACGATGCGTGTATTATTATTATTATTATGATAATAATAATAATGAGTCTATTACTCTAATAAATGACACAAGTAAGAACTCATATAAGATAAATTCTTGTATTATACATAATGCTTCATTGTATACATCTAGTGTTTTAATTACATGTACATTGTGATAGAAATTATGGTTGGAATAGCGATAAAAACTACAGCTACACATTCATTCATTCATTTATCCATTCGTTGTCATCATTCGTTCATTAATTTATTCATTCTCTCATTCACCTAATAATGTATTAAATTCTCACATTCATCCATGTATTCAGCCAAGCATCCTAATTTTGAGATTCGTGATACGAAATGCTGTATGGAAGGAAATGGATGTACAGTATTGAAAAGCACTTGTCCCATGTCATCGGTTTCGCATGTGCTTGATTACATAAGCGAGAACTATGACTACAGCCCATGCCAGTACAAGACCTAATGGTAAATAGACGCTGAGGCCTATACTCAAATCATTGTCGTCGCCAGCATTCTTTGAACCCTGCAAAGAAGTGAAGAATGTATGATTATCTAAATCTGATTGGTTTGACTGAATACATTCGAACACGTTTAAAATGAAGACGCCTAATACGAACCTAGCGTTAATGCGAAACGCTTCTCAAGTACTGATCTGACATTTTCTTACGTATTGTACAGTATGATGCTTATTGTGAAATGTGACTAACCTTCATCTGGAAGCATGTTTATTTCAAATGTATTCAAAGTTTTTCTCCTTTGCCACAAATCTTCAATCCCCTCAAGCAACCCCCACCCAAAACCTATTCAATTCAAGGCCAGACAACGGCTTGTGATTCATCATTACTCAGCTATAGCGTGATCCTTTGCGAGGCACGATGATAGTTGCCGTGTGTTGATTTATACTGAGGCAGGAGAACCTCGGTTTCTTTTCTCATAGGGATAATGCGAAATAAGCCTAATACAAAATGATTTAGACTAACAGGTTTCGTGAATTTCATATTAAGCATGTTCGAGTGTATTTACAATCCTGGAGACACGAACTAATGAAAATGATGGTAATGTGGATGATTAAATTTGTACATGCTATGTAATGACCCGGTTGTTTTGATTGCATCTGCAAATAAGGATCTTCTCATTCTCTTTAATTATAGAACGAAGACAAAAAAAAAAAAAAAGTTTTGAAGATGTCATTATTGACGTTGATGATGACGGCGGATGATGATGATGATGATGATGATGATGATGATGTTATTGTTCGCCTTTGTTCCGTTCCTCGGATATTTGTATCTGTTCAAGCTTTTCAGTTTTCATGACTATTGATCACAAATTGTTGTTTGTTTTTTTTTTCTCTTCTTATGACACTTCATGAAGAAGAACGCCAGTCCGAAAATTTGTGTATTAAACTTGTTAAATTGTTTGTTGTTTTTTTCTTTACTTAAATGTTTTGCAAATAATGATGATGGTGGTGGTGATGATGATGATATGAACTCACGCGCTGGCCAGTGTCTGCTACTGATGCCGACGATGTAGAGGAGGGTGCTTCGGATGTTGGTTTCAGAGTCTCAAGAATAGATGATGTTGTTACGTATCGTACCTCTGTAACTCGAGGTGTAGCTGAAGTAGTTTTGACTGGTTCTGTTGTGGTTGCAGTTGCTGTCGTTGTTAGCGAAGTTGTAGGCGATGGCGATGGTGGTGGTGTGGTACTTGTAGTTTGTTCTGTCATTGAGACTGTTGTATTTGGTGCTGGAGAAGTTTTGAAAGAAATAATGGTTGTTGTTATTGTTGTTGTTACAGGTGTAGGTGTTGTTGTTATACTTGTAGTACTTGTTGAGGGAGTTGCTGGTGTCGTGGTATTTGTGGGTAGTGCTGTAGAAGTTGTGGCTGTTGTTACTGCACTGGTCGTTGTTTTGGTAGAGGTTAAAGTTGTTTGTGATGATGTCGTCGTTGTTTCTGTTGTTGTTGTTGATGTTGTACTAGTTGTGAGCGGTGTGGTAGGTAATGTTGTCGTACTTGTTACTGAAGTTGTCGGTGAAACAGTTGTTGTTGTAGGTATTGTTGATGAGGTAGTTGTGGGTGTTGATGTAGTTGATGTAGCTGTAGTGGTTGTTGATGATGTTGGTTCAGTTGTGACAGTTGTTGATGTTGTTGGTTCAGTTGTGGTAGTTGTTGATGTCGTAGGTGTGGTGGTGGTGGTGGTAATAGTCGTCGTGGGTGTTGTGGTAGGGACTGGTGTTGTCGTTGTGGTTGTTGATGTAGAAGTTGACGTTGTGCTAGGCGTGGTGGTGGTAGTGGTGGTGGGGGTAGTGATTGTGGTAGATGTTGTTGAGGTTGTGGTGACGACAGCTGGCTGTAAAATATTTGATCTGATGTCCACGTAGAACGTAAAATAATCCTCTACAATTGTAGCCCTGAAGACAGAAAGATTAAAATATATGAGCTCGACAACAAAGACGAAAAAAAGAGCAGGCAGGCAAAAATATACAATTAAGATGAACACGAGCAGTTAGGCGGCATGTATGGAGGTAAGTAAGCAGGCAGGCAGGCAGGCAGGCAGGCAAACAGGCAGGCAGGCAGGCAAACAGGCAGGCAGGCAGGTAGGCAGGCAAGCAGGCAG
>JAWQUT010000115.1:1337006-1367145 GCA_033807755.1 Ellobium chinense | reverse complement strand
GTCGGAACGGCATAGGCAGTCACACTTCCTTTCGTCAGCATGGATTCTTCTGATGAAGATACTGTACTTTGATTTGATTGCGCTAGCATTGCTAATAAAAGAATGGCAACCTTGTGTTCAGAAATGTTTCACATTGAATGAAAATAAATTGGTCATGCTGAAATGTTAACCACTATGACTGTGAAACCTGTTTATATCAAAATTAATAGAATACCGTAAACTGGGGGGGAGGCGGAGTACAATAAACTCATCTGGTGGAAATTTACGATTAATATCTTCCCAAACTTGCTTTCTTTGTTCCTTGTTATGGTAGTCTGGATTTTGGGTGTCCCAAATAAGTGGCCGGGCTCTTACTACAAGCTCAATAAGCTTCTTCTTGTAGTCGTCCATCTCGAGTACACCTGCCACACACCTCACAAAAAGTGAACAAGTTGACTTTTCAGCACACGCGGTTTTCGTTACCGCTGTGCCGTAAGGCGGTACTCTAAATCTTTGTGCCCACTTTTGTTTTCACGCGTGATGTGCGTTGTGTGCCGCGTGCCGTGTGCCGTCCTATGGAAGACCGGCCTAAGCAGGGCTTCCTCTTTTTAAGGAAATTTCGCAGTGAAAAGGAAATTTAGAAGGAAAAGGATTTTTCCCCCGAAAAAAAAGGAATTTTCGCCTCAAGTAAATTTTCTCAAATAATTTAAAATGTACAATAAGTATAAAGAATATTGTTTCTCTCTCTCTTTTCACAGACCCCACTATTTAAACTGTAAATTAGATATTGTTACCAATGACACTCAAATTGTGCGAGGAAAAACAACCTTGACAAGCTTTGTATGAACTATGAGGATTCCAGTCACTGCTACCAACTAGCACGAGAATAGAATTACAAACTGAGTAGAGTGGGGTTGCGGTATTGGAGTTTTAGTGCCTGTTTTTTAAAAGACGTTTTTTGTTTTTTTAATGTGACGTTTTCGAAAGGCCTCTAGCACTGACTAAAATTAAGTTGGTACTTTGGCATAAATGATAACAATGATTCAGTTTCAGACATACTGTATTATTATTAATACTTTTTACCCCAAAATAGGTTAATATTTAGGGGACCCAGCACCGCAAGCTGGTGGTACTTGTTTCCACTACCCTAATTTGTATCATCAGTGCACCTATTTAATTTTATGCAAACTTTACACAGAGCTGCATTTTAAGCCTGACGGGAAAGCCAATTTCTTTCCCTTTTGAATAGGAAGATGTTGGAAAGTTGGAGATGTGATAAATGTAAATTGGCGATAAGGAATAGAACAGTGCTTCTGAAAAGCAAGAAGGATTTTTTACGAAAATAGGGATAAAAATTTAATAAGGAAATTTCGTTCCTCAGAAGTGGAAGCCCTGGGCCTAAGGGACTTCTCTTTTGATGGGTGGAATGGATCGTTAATACTAATACTGCTTTCCGATATAAGGAACCTCGATTATAGTATGCCCTTGATGCATGGAAAAAGTGCGATACACTAGAGAAGCGCTTGTGTATTGAGGTCCACCTTAATAATGAAATGATTGAATTATGATGAACTCTTGTGAAATTTGCACCTAATAATGGTCATAATTATATAGCGGAGTCCACAAGAGGACAACTTGCTTGATGTGAATTTTCAGTTGAACTTGTGCAGAGATCCGGACTTATTCTTTACTTTATGTGGATACTACTATACTGAATGGACGAAATCAACTGCTTAGCCTAAACTTTCGCTTACTTGTGTGCCAATCTCAGCATTATTAGATAAGATTTTTTATCATAATCATACCATGAAACCCATCTTCAGCTTAAAACTTAGCTCTCGAGTGTGTAAAGAAGAAACCCAGTGACACTGGATAGATCAGCCATGTTGTGAATGGTTTGAAAGATCTGGAGATGAACACACTTCATCCATGTTATTGTGGTGTTCCATGTTATGTGTGTGTACAAGTTGATTCTTCTGAAAAATGGATAAGATGAATTCCTGTTGAAGTGAACACTTTTTGCCAATCCTATGCTGTTCACGTGTTAAATGTGCTGTACGAGTATTAGCCTAGTACTCTAGTTAGTAGTAGAGTCAAAAATTCAAATCTCTTCTATACCAGTAACATGGAAATTTAAAGAAGTTATGATTATCCACCAACTTTCAAATTACAGGTACATTCTGTTCAGGGAAAATACTGTAGTATGATGAGATGGGTGTTGCAATTATCTGGACTTCAAAACAAGTTTAAGCCGAGTGGATGTATGTGTTCAGAGATTACCATCTTGCAATTTCAAAGCTAACACTTAACACTGCTGTCATTGAATGAAAACCTACAAATGATTTGACTACGGTAGGGCATTTCAGAAATGTCCAGGTTGCTATTTTGACTTTCAACACTGCCTGGGTAATTACTAATGACTGAAGAAAATTATTTCATGAGATTTTAATGTGGTTTGCAGAGTAGATTTTTTGTGTAAAGTGCAGCAGTAAACTCTGATCTGAAAGGTCTGTTCAAGGGAATCATGATTTCTTCAATTTACATAGTATTGGTAGAGGTATTTGTGCTTGACTAATAAATTGTGAGTGCATGGGATAATTTGACCTGCTTTTTATTAAACCTCATTTATACAGTACATGTACTTGAGTAATTGACTTGCGACATTCACACTCACAGGACTCACTAAACCTTTGATTTATCCATCTCAAGAAAAGTCGCCCACCTCAGATCACTGCAGATGATCGCAAGATGAACATAATGCATCATTAAGGATCATGCAGTGAAAGATTTTATTTAGGTTGCTGTAAAGTTTAATATGCCCATCATGTGGGGGTAGCACATTCCACTACAGTACATGATGCCATGACACTTAAGTCACTGGTGGAGGGAGTTAAATTTTATTTCAACTTTCAACTTTACTTCAAGTGAGAGACGATTTAATCCAGAAAATTTGAGAAATGCTTGAATCTTGAAACAAAAGTAGTGATTATAATTGATCACAAACTTCCCAAATCATAACAGTTTCTACAACAGAGTAGGGTGAAACAAAAAGCACCACATATGAAAGAAAAATGACGCCTCCCTTGGGCCTCTAATTGTCTTTATGCCCTGAACTAATGTTAATCTGAAAACATGCCCATTACAAAGCATTTATAAACCCCTACCATCCCATTTTTTTAGATCACATCCATGTCTCACTTGCAATAAATCAGTCTCCATTCCTAATCCTACTGTATCACTTTTATCAGACCTGCAACAAAATCTTTTTTTCCACGCATGCAACCGGTCAAATGGAAAGTGCAACTGACCAATCGATATTTAAGAAACTAGACTACTTCCCTCTAAGAGTAAGACTGTGGTAAGAATAACTTACAATGTAAGACTTAAAAAATGGTAACAAGAACAAATTCATGACAGCAGGAAACAAGGTATTTACTACCGGAAGTTTCAGCTTGAATGAAAATTGTCAGAAAACTTGTTAGGTCTGCAATTATGAACTGATTACACTTACAGCATGATAATATATATATTTATTTTGTTGAGCATGATTTTGGTTGCTATAAAATGGACAAATATAAACAACCCTTGTTTTTTTCCTCGTGGATAACCTGAAATTATTTCATAATAGTGGAGGGTCTGTGGAATTCTTGTACGGTACTACTATTTTCATGTCCTGGAGTATTCACCACTACCTGCCAGGTTTATCTTAATTTAAAATCATAGTGGGCTAAGAGCAACAAGTAGAGACTAGACTACGGTACATCAAATTACAGTGCAGTCAACTTTTGGGATAAATGATTGCATCAACAACCACAAGATGGAAAGTCTTAGATCTCAGACCATCTCTCCAATGTTGTAAGCCATCTTCAAGATGAAAACCTAGAAATTCAAAACTTCTTACTCCAAGCCATCACTGTAATAACTAAAGGTTTCACAGTTGCAGTTTGCGTACTACAGCACCAGTATCCAGGTGTATCTTTTACTTTTGTTTTATGGATTTCATCATTCAAGGGTTTGCATTTGCCGATGCTACTTTATGGATGGGAGTAGTGGGAGAGATAATGAATTCCCAATTTTGAGGAGGAGAGGAATTAAGATTCAGAGATACCATTTGACTAAGTGTGAACATACATTCAAAATCACTTGCCATGAAAATCCTCCAGACTTGATGCAAAATTAGTATAGCAACTTTTGATGGTCCCAAAATCATTGCATTAAACTGGATTGTGTGAAGGTATTCATATTCTTAAACAACAATTCTAGGGCTTAAATCATTGCCAGCTAGGAGCAGTTCTACATATTTCATCAAAAGTATTTTTGGGTGTACAAGGAATCTGTCACTAGTGCAGCTCTGGCATAAATTATTTAACAAAAACTCTCATCATCTATTGATCATCATTAAATGTTCACAATGTGCGACAACACTTGAATCAGCAACAATCAATGACAAAAGTCTTCATTCGCATGGCCCAAGCCAAAATGGCATGCGGTCTTTTAATTTCCTTTTAACATCATTAATAACAATTTAAATATAAAAAAAAAAGAAAAAGAGGGGCCAGGATGTCAAAACTGTACAGCATCACATGTGGTGAAGAGTGGTGGAGACCGGCAGCTTGACCTGGCATCGAGGACGCAATGAATGGATGATCAACCTGAGCAGATGTTTGTACATGATGAGGAATAGGGGATGATGACTTCACAGTGGGGCGTATGGCTACTTTTTACCGGCACCCTTTTTACCACCAGTGGCTGAAAGAGAAAAAAAATGGACATTGATGAAATAACTATTTGATTGTTTACACAGAAATTCACTAGGCTAAATATTGTAAATAGAGTAGAACATCACAAAATTTCGTGTATAGATTCCCTAAGGCAGATGGAACTCAACACAGCCACTGTTACTAGGAAGGAACAGAATTTCCTGCCAAGTACACTTCCATCCAATAGACTTAAAACTTTCTTGTATAAAAGCTCACTCTATATAGCCTATAATATAACAAAACAGACAGCACATCCTCAAAAGTTTGGCACCGGTAGTACAAAGGTTCTGTAATCCGAGATCCACTGTATAGAGCAAGGAACAGAGCTTTGCCGATGTAACTGACGAGTTTTAAGTGTTGATCTATATAGTCTTAAGGCTACACAAGTTTATAAGCACACAGGCCCAGGTAGCAACGACACTATGTTAGACAACACAAGAATATATCCAGGAGATGCAAGTGAAGCCTGACTGAAAGTGAAATGTACAATACCCACAGGTCATCCAATATAGACTATAGGTTATCACTGGCATTCAACACATCAATTGTGTCAAATATTACAGGGTTTGCAACCAACCTATAATTTTTGGGCCTTATGGTCATACAGAATTCAGCAACTTTACTAGTCTCAACCTCGAGGATTTGACACTGGATGAATAATGCAGTCCATGTAGGGCAAGTGTGCGTGTGTGGGGGGTGGGAGCCACATGTGGTGCAGCAGCAGGTCCACAACGCATGGGACACAACTCTGTGGTCACACACCCCCCTCCCCTCTTCCAAACCATTCACAATCACATTGTCATGGTATGTTTCATTACACTCAGGAATGCAGCAATGTAAGCCGAAGACGGGTTTTGCGATTACACTAAATTAGAGTAATAACTAATAAATGTTACCCTCTCAAGGTATGAAGATGCCAATAGCACCTGGCATTTCAATATGCAATTTTAAATAGTCCCTTAAAAATCAGAAAATTGGCCATGGGGAGGGGGGGAAGGGGTTGGATTTTAATTTCAAAGGCTTCGATAGGTGCAAATACTGTGTATGTATAGACAGAATAGGCGAGGTTTAGTCACTCGGGTATAAAATTTGTGGTTGTTGCTAGGTGAGTAAGGTTACCCTGTTTACCGAGTGAAAAGGCCTAAAATATTAGGTTGTCTGCTTGCTTCACTGCCAAAGTTCTCAAAATCTAACTGGTTCAGGTGCATTTTTCCTTGTGTCAAGATTTGGAGGAAGAGCTTAACAACATGGTCTATTTGGAAAGTATTTTGAAACGGCACCCCAGGATAAGTTGATGAGAGGTGTAAAACCTAATATAGCCAACAGTGAAAAATACATTGGCATCTTCATTAAGTCTAACACGCATTGCTGGCACAATCTGGCACAATCGTGTAGGCTTTTATTATTTTTTTAGGAGCTCGGAGGAGGCACGATTTAGTCTACATGTTTACTTGCTAGACTATCTCCAGCGATCAGCTCTTGACCTTTAAAAACCTATTCATTTGGCCACAGCTAGTTTTTCAACTGTCACCAAGTAAATAAGGCAACATTTTTTTCTAAGCACCTTGTCTAGTCTGTCTCGCTAGACTAGAAGGGTAGAAGGGGGCGTGTGCTAACAAGAGATCATAGAAACAGTGGATTGACTAGACTAGTCTAGTGAAAGTTAGTGGTGCCTGAAAAAAAAAAATCCAGAAAATCTCTCGACTCTAGACTAGTCTATCTAGTCTAGTCTAGATAGACCTTTAAATGCGACATGCTTCTGTCATTTTGCACACTGCAGCTCAAGTCATCCCCTCCCCCCAAAAAATAAAAGCCAAATCTTGTTTAAATCTAGTCTAAACTGGCCCTCAGAATTCCCCGTCAACCAGTAGCCTGGTGAGGTTTAGCCGCAGCTCCCTTCTTTTTTCAAAGCCACCCAAGCTGCTCGCTGCCGACACGGACAGAATACCGGCCTCGACCGGTTTATGCTAATTAGGCCTAGAGCCGCCTCGTCTACCGGTTTCATGCACGCCAGCTCAAAACGCGCGTCATCTTGCCCATGAGATGGAAAGACGGAAAAGAAAATCTAAATCTCGACAGACCCTGCAAACTTGTATAACAGCATAGACTACTAGACTAGATTAGTCTAATTCTTGAAATAATTTGGACAAGATTTTATGAAGATGGGCAATGGTTTAGGTGAGACAACATGAATCGCTAGACTGCAAAAAAGACGGGGATCGTGGCTGATCTCGAGTCTAGTCTATCATTTGCGGACTTTATCCAACAGTTTCGCGAATGAGACTAATGAGAGATCTAAATGGTGATGAAGTCTCTCCCTTAATTTTTGTGTGCGTGCGGGTCTAGACTACTGTATGTGGGTGCATGTGCAAGGCTGATTTAGAATTCAAAGTTTGGAGATGTTTCTAGACTACATTTAGAGACTAGTCTATACATACCTTTCTCGGCGCTCTTCTCAGCGGGTGCCTTCGCCTCCTGCTTTTCTGCACCTTCAGTCTCCTTCTTGGGTTGGGCACCTCCCTTCTTGCCTTTGCCAGACATGATTTTTGGTGAAACTGCTCGAGACTTTACACCGATAAACAACGTGAGCTTTGTGGTCGTATAACGCTATGCAAAAACCAGAGCGGGTCTTGCTTTTATACCGTGCGCGTTTCGCGTAATCGGTATCGTTATAGAAGGAACTCGTTCTACTTTTCATGGTTATTTCGATTCGAATCCTCATATAGCAGGAGTTATGCTGTGCTCATTAAGAATATTAGATCTATAAGTTTGTGCTTTTAACTGTTTAATACTCTCACACAAAAAATACTCCAAATCGCACGTTTTACTCAATGGACAATCAATTATTGTGAGAAAACGGTATACTTTAAGCTAACCATGAAATGAGCTCGAATACGGGATTTGCGGGTATCGTAATGTAACAGCATTTGATTATCTGCGAACCAGTTCTAAACCAGTTTTGGTCAGTTTGAGGGGGATGTAGCAGCGTCTCCTGCCTGCCTCTTTCGATAACATTACAGGCCTATAGGCTAAGGGCCACACTAGACTGCGTGTTTACTGTTCTCGTGTTCTGTGCCCCCCCCCCTCCCCTCCCTTCCTCCCGCTTCATACAAAGAGCTCCAAGCTGTCGTATCTCAGCAATTTTGTGCACTTTCCCCCTTCCCTCTCACATGAGGGCCAGGGCAAGACGAGGACGGTGCAGCTTGAATTGAAACAGTGATGGCAATGACTGATTCTCGGGCTAAAATCGGAATAAGAACGGGAGAAGAATAATTTAAAGTCATTTCTACGTAGCAACGCAAGTAGCCGGAAGGGCCGATGGCGGACAATTTTAGTTTCTGTCAATATGTTGAATATCGATACCGGCATGACGGTTTTCTTTCCTTCTCCATCTAACGGGTTATCTCGGGTCAACCCGTTAGACTAAAAGATCTAATAAACCACCGTATACTGTGCTTTGGTTGTGTATGCAGACTGTCGGCTGTAAGTTTGCTGCTCGGTCAGTAAGCGCTTGACATAAGAATTCAGTTATTTAATTTACTGAAGTGCATGTTTAACTGAGGATTCGACTACTTTTGTGTCGGCGGGCATTCTCTCTACCCGCACGATGACCCAACGTTTTCAAAGACTTTCAGGAAAAAAAAGAAAGTGTAAACACTTTGAACATACGCACAGTAACCGTACAGCTTGACCAGTCCTCCCCCCCCCCCCCNCCCCCCTCCAAAAAACAAAAAAATTCGACAAACCGTCTTGCTAATGAAGAACTAGCCCTGTATGACTGCGAGCACACTGCTGCGGTGATATTAGGTCTATTCAGTTTACAGGATCAGACTTCTGGAGAATCATAGATGGTTGCATGTGACTGGTGACAACCTGGGGACAAAGAGCGAGGGGCTGCTACGGTAGCAGTGGCCGTAACTACCAAGAATTTTATCCATGATGTAGTCTAGCTAGGGGTTTGATCCCCTATGGCTCGCTTCTCAACCATTGTTAAAACTACTGTAGTTTTTGCTGTAAGAAATGTGCACCCTCCCTGGTTTAATATTTGTGGACCAATGGGATCAATTTTTAATTAACTTACACGTTGCCCATAGATCCATCCTTTCGCACTATAGGCCTATACTAGGCCTATCTTCAGGTCTTTGACACCTATTGTTTTTTCTTCTTTTGGCTCTATTAACATTTTGTGTTATTCTACATTGTGATTTCGGGAAGTTTCTTCCAAGGAGGTTAAAGTACTTCTTTTGCCNGAAAAAAAATAAATAAGGGGGGGGGGGGGGAGGGGGGTCAACGCCCAAAATTTTTCACAAATAAATGTTTCGAAAAAGGTCACCTCGAATTCTGATTTGGTCCCCAATTTTTCATTTGGCTGGCTTTGACCGCGTGCGAATACATAGGCCTACACACTTTTTTTTTTTTCTAGAAGGCTCCAATTGTATGCTTTATGTAGCTCACAGGTCATTTTACACATTTCTACGCTCTGACACTGGCTGGCAGGACCCCAAAAAAGGGGGATTTTATATATTAGCGGATTAATTGGCTTCTACACGATTTCCAATGAGTAATTTGCCCCTCTAATAGGTGTCACAAACCTTCACATCGCCACTGAAACCAAGGGGATCTCACTGTTTCTCAACATTAAATGCAATGTAAAATATCGGTTGCTTCCCATCATGGTCTCGCCACTTTCCTCGTGGAGGGGAGAGGTTGGCAATATGTATGACACAGACAGTAATTTGTTTTTGTCCGGTAGAAGACGTCTAGATCTAGTTTTGCTCTATCTCCGGCTACTTCTTGTTTACAGCCTGTTGTGATTTTCCATTTCGCCTACTTTTTCTTTTTTCACCGTCATGCTCTGATACACGCACGTCATTGTTGAAAGCCGAACCCACGGTACTTCCAAGTGGTTAACGTTTGTCCTGCACCCTAGTCTAGTCTGTTTCTAGACTCGGTGAAAAGTTTCGAATCTTACTAATTTTCTCCCAAAAATCATTCATTAAGAAAATAGTTCTTGATAAAACTGGGTGGGGTAGGGATAGGAAGGGAAGAAGAGGATAAGGTTCGCCTGATGAAACTAGTTCGGGCTGAAGCCATTGCGCATTGGCGAGGCAAACGTGGTGCGAGGCGAGGGGGCGTATTTTATGACTCATACGCGTTGCCTAGCTTACTCAACTGGAATGAAAACAAAACAAGTTGAATATCTTTCGTTACTTTTTCTTTTCTCTATTGTCCAAATTACATAGGATACCCCGGTACACTCGCTTTTCCACTCATCACAAAAATCGTTAACAATATGAAATTCAGCTCACAAGATGTGTAGACCTAGACTAGACTACTTTCATCTTATCACAGTCAGCTGGCTGATACTGCAATAATAAATAGAGCAGGCGCGCGTGTAACGAGGACAACTCACAAGATAACTCCAACACCTCTTCGACAGTTTATTTCCACAGTTCATTTGCGATAAAAGATCAAACCTATATATATTCATTGATTTTAAGTTTTGTTTGTTTTTATAATCTGGATCAGTTTGGTTTGTTTGTATATAATCTGGATTAGTTTGCCGATTTCTGTGCCCGCCAGACCCACAAACACGGCAATTCAGTTGCCAAAAGGCCCCAATATGAAAAGCGCTTACATGTACAGTATTATATTAGTAGCCTACCACTCGGACGAGGGCCTTTTCAGCGGAAAAGTAAAAGTCTAATTCTGCCTTTTAGTGGTGGAAAATGTTGCCTTTAAGGTGAGAAAAGATTAAGGAGTTCAACACAGCCGTTTACCATGTGAAGATCGTGAAGATGTAAACTTTCCAAAAGATATTAATGTCAACAAAAACAAAAACTCAAAGTAGAACAGTCTTGAAAGGTAAGATTTTTGTGAGCCGTCTGAAAGTATGCTAGGGTCACGAGTGAAGGCTCACACGAGAAAGTTAGGAGCGATTTAGGCAGTAGATAATTTAAGAATTAAATTGCTGTGAAGTTAGCGTCCCTGTAGTGTAGTGGCAACACGTTCAGACTTGCAAGCTGACAGACCCTGGGTTCGATTCCCGGCAGGGACATCAAATTTTCTGTTGTAGGTGTTTTGATCTTTCACAGTAATTTGATAAAATCCGCAAGGGTCAAACCCGGTAAACTCTATCTTTTTCTTCACAAAATCGACTCGGTGGGCACCATAGATAATTTTTAGATTAGAGATAAAAAATATTGAAAAACAGAAAACTATTTTTTTTTATGTGCGGTCCTCCTTTAATAAAGAATGAATGGTGTATGCCTTGCAAGTTGGTTACATTTGACTGTTTTTAACTGAATCTTGCAGCGTTCTGTATCCCCCTCCTCCTCCCCCCAAGAAAACAACTACAAGTTTTGCCCCGCAACAGGATGAAGTAGAATCAGTGGGTGTGTTACAGAAAGAGAAAGAGAGAGAGAAGAAGAAGAAGAAGAAGAATGTGAAACAGACGTAAAACACTCAACTGCTTATGGACAATTGTTAACTGAGTCTCATTAAATGAATGGAAACTAGGCTTTTGGTAAAGCAGCACAAAAATCCAGATCTAGGCCTTAAATTCTGATAGGCTACACTCACTAGTTCAGCACACAGATGTTAAAATCTAGCGTTTTGCAGTGATGTAATGTAGGTGAAGCTACAATATTGTGTGCTTGTCGCCAGCAGCTGTGGGATGGCACAGCACTTTCATAGGCTTTTTGCGTGTCACTAGCATGTAACGTGTAGTACTAGTAGTCTGTGCCAGGGCTGCTCGAAATCGATGGCCCGCAAGCCATAACTGTCCACCTATGACATGCGTAGCCACTTTAAACGGAAAAATGCTTAAAATACAGTGGAACCCCGATATAAAATAATCAGTACGCATAGCTTGTTACTAATTATAAATTTCACAAGCACAGATTCATTATTATTAAATCATTTCAATATTCGGGTGGACCTCAATATTAAGTACATCTCGGTAATAAGTACTGTATACTCTTTTCACGCAACAAAGTAAAAATATTGAGGTTCTACTGTATTGTTGAGTGTTATGTCATTATGACGAATTCGTCCATCCCCATGTTTCTCGTGACCCTCACAAGACTTGAAGCTGAGAACTCGTCCAAAGCATTCTTTTTTTAGGGATTAAACTAATCAGACTGACATCAGTGACTTTTTAGAGGGCAATCAAATACTGTACTACTCTTTCTGAAGTCTTTACATTCTAAGATTTTTTACATCACCTCAAATTGTCAGTTTCTTTAACCCACCTCAATTTATCAATGAACAATGCATGATTTATGGATAGAAAGGAGGAGTGAGGGAATAGAACATCAGATAGGCCCTACTGCAACAACAGAAGGCACGACAACAATAAGAAAACAAATACTGTATAGGCTCTGGTTACATGGACCTAACCTACCACTAGTAATGTAAAAAGAACAAACAGGATGACATACAGTTTATCATTTATTGATCTTTATTCCTTGTGTGAATTCTTTTCAGTCTCTTGACCTCTTTACCAAATTTTCTTTAGACCAGGATCACTGCCCTAGAAATAGGGATTCACTTCGTGATCATGACCATAATGCAATTAATTCAAAAATTTGCCTACAAACCATTTGTTCATGAAGATACATAAATTCAGTATTCTCTGCCTTTCGCCAAATTAAATTAGTTTATGAGCAGTTTGTCACTGTGTTTCGGTTTAATGGTCTAAGTCATTTTCAAGGCTTTGAGAAAATAGGGAAAACTGTAAGTAGATCCATTTGGCAAAGCATAAAATGGGCACATAGCTTAGCACCTGTAATATTAACAGGCAAAAATCAGCACATTCATGTTTTTTAAAAATGTCAAGAAGGGCATTTTATTCCATTTTGGCCCAACTCTGACCTTGGCCATTGTGGAAGCACAGTGACAAACTTTTTCTTTTTCTTCGTCTGTGTGGAAAAATCCCTGGATGGTAGTTCAAAACAAAAATAGTTAATTTACCTAAAAACATGATAAGGCTGGTAAACGACCAAAAGAAGAATAATGGCACAATATAAAATCAGAGTAACCAAATGTGTAAAAGGACGATTCCTGTTCACTGTAAACCTGTACAATTTTACAGCAGTTTCCTTTGTTTTTACAGTATGTAACAAATTTCACACATTCCATTATTTTACAGTTTAAACAAGTGAAGGGCTTCTGGACAGGATAAAGTAACAAGATGCAAGATATAATGCCATTTAAACTATCACTCAAGCCCTAACAGAAATTATGGTAAATGACAAATCTCAGAGGTCTGGAATAATTAAAACATGCAAATTTGTAGTACATGAAATCACTGAATACATTCCTAATGCACCTCAAAATATTTTTCTTCACAATCAGTGGTTTCTGCAAAATCTACCAAGGGGTTGAAAATGGTGTTTTGGGTTCACAGAATCATTACTCTATTAGGATTCGGTACCAAATGGGCTATATCACATATGCTCAAAGCACTAGTTCTAGTGAATTAAAGTTTGCCCGGAAACCCTTCGCTCAATATCATGATATACAACTGACCATCAAATGCTTTTGTTTGTAAAATAATTTTGTAATCTACATATATGCATAAATCTACAGTAGAATTTATCTTTAATATATATGTAGACTTATATGTTTTGATACCAGTGTTTTTTCCAGTGAAAAACTCTGGGATCCTCAAGAATATCAATAATGGTAACCTCAAACCAAGGGTAGGTTAAAAGTCCTGCACGCTCTTTGACTGATCTGATTCTGTATCTATTTTGAGCAAGAAGTATGCTCTCCAAAGCTTAGTTTCTTGGAACATCCCATTAATGTTTTCATAGAACACGATTAGAACATAATGAAGAAAATTGTTGTATTTATAGAGCAAAGCTGCATCTACAGGATTCTTTCTGGTGGTGTGAAATGACTAAGATACCTGCCATATTTGTAAAAAATCACTTTAATTTCACATGACATGCACAATGAATAATACTGGAAAGGGAATGTTAGTCGACTTCTTGACGCTGCTGAGCACTTGCTGCTTGAAATTTACTCTTAAAGAGTTTCATTTTGGCTAAACTTCAGGAACAGAAATTGTCTATATGTTCAAAAGTTACAAAAAAGAATGTCTTGTTGGAGTATAAACATACAAGTATGAAGTCACCAAAGACAAGCAGACATATCACCCAATATATTACGAGGAAAAGTAATGCAAAACATTACCAGTTGTTATGAAAGACTGCAAAAAAAGCCATGACTTGTGTATCTGAAGAGAATTGTGGATGTCTGACAACTCAAAACCCACTGAAAGGTGCATTCACATGCTGCTATTACAAGTACTGTGTTTTCCACTTAGCAGTTGCCAACCCAGAAGTGGAAAAAAATCATCTCTGCTGAATAAAAAGTGTTGCAGTGTGGCCAAATAAGCATTCTGTCAAGTAAGTTACATTCAAGTTAGCACTGCGGTCAAACTAGGGCCATCAGAAAATATTCACTCAGCTGACTTCTTCAGAATGTTTATCTCCTACAGTTCTACCTGACATCCAGGTGCATTTTGACTGCTGATGTTAATAAAATTGATATCTTCTGACCTAGCTGCTGTATGATCAGATTATGCACTTCTTCTGAATAGACTTGCGAAGCACGTACAGGAAAAGGGAGCAAAAATAAACAGACACCCGCCTTTCTCTCAGAATACCCCCTTCCCCCTTCTCATGAAAGACTGAATATTAATTAATGAAAACTGAGTACTCCCTGTATAACAATAAAAAGTGGAAACTTTGTGGGAATATGATCAAATGGATGACAAGGACTAAAAAAAAAAACCCTTAAATATGCTTCTCATGAAATTTACAGTACACTCTAAAATGGTGCATAGTGTGTAAATTTCAAAAATCACGAGAATGATCAAATTATTAGTTTGGGATCTGAAAACTATGTTTCATATTGGTGGCATGTTTTAGTTTCATCATGTAAATGGGATTGTTGAAGTGAAAACATGCGCAAAATTCATGAAATGCACTTAGCCTAAGCAGTGGTGAACAAAAAACAGTTACACAACTTGGTGATCAGGTCGTATACAACCCAATGGCTGTTTTATATAAAGAGCCTTTACTGTCACTGGGTCATTATAAGACTTCAATCACTACATTTTTTCAGAGTCATGAGGGAAGGAGGTGTCACCGTTAAAACAGTGCTCAAGCAGCTATATTTGTGAATTGATTTTTTAGAACAAAAAGTAGAGACAGATCTAAGAGCAGAAATAAATATTAGAGAAACCAAGAAATTTTAAGACTAAGCACTCATTTTTATGAGTCAAGGCCTTTGAATAACTGTCTGAAGTCTTACAAGACCTGATCTCCACTGCATGGGTTAAATGCTTAGTGTAATATACCATAGGGGAAAACCATTTTGGAGTAGTTCTAAAGCATGTTTAAGTGAAAATAAAGTCAAACTTTATGAAGATATATATATATACTCTAACACTCTTATTACTATTATACTAAAACAATAGCATACAATTAACTAATTTAAGTTTTTAAAAAAAACTAATCCAACCCATTTATATACAGTATATCATTTTGGGACTTGCAAAATGATTCAAAATAGCGCCAGTTTATGATGAAATGAATAATGACAAAAATGCTTGAGTGTGTTTAAATTTGGCTGATTTATTTTAAGTAAAACATTTCTCAATAGTATGGACAGTAAGACTATATTTGTACAACATTCATAATACTTATTACATTTCTACACATGATAATGCATGAAGTCCTTATGAAAGGATGATTGCACAGATATGGAACTGATCATAACAATATTACAGCTTTGATTTTCTGAGATCTGCATAATGTCTTATGTGTTAACATGTAAAACTATGAATGGAGAAAAATGCAGACAACCGTCTGAGAATGCTTCATTTTTTTTACATTTTCATATTACATAATTTACATAAAATTTACAATAGTATGATACAAAACAGAATATTACAAATGATTAGTATGGTACAAAACAGAATATTACAAATGAATTGCACAAAATGAGAATGAGCGAAATCAAATTAGTCTACTTGCATAATTAATGCATCTCAATTTTTGCAGGGATTATGATAGGCAATGTGGACAAAAAAACAAAAAAAAATTACAGTATCACTTTCAATAAAAGCAAGGAGAGTTAAGTCAGCTGTGTATTCTTTGTTGTCTTTTTTTTTCTCTGAAACCCCTTGTTAAGAATGAGATTCCTTTCCTCCCATCACCAGTACAGGAATGGAAAGGAATCCATAAACTTAGAGAGTATCTGGCCAAACTTAGAGAATATTTGGCCACATTACTATGATTGTGAAATTTGAAGGCTAAGAGCATAAGTATGACAAACTAGAATCAGTCAGTACTTTTCAACAGCTGACAAAGTCAAGCAATTTATATAAGGTGCAGTCAGCTAATATGATGGAAACTTAATCATATTATTGACCTCTGAAGCAAAGCATGAACTAGTTTCACCAGCTGTAGCATCACAAATTTTAATCCATGAGGAAAGTTTCTTACACATGGTTCAGTTTGGCTTAACAGCTGGCACTAAGGAGATAAAAGTAAAGGCAGGTCACCGTCAAACAGTACAATATAATGTTACATTAACTTATTGCTTCATTTAAACCGGTTTACAGGCCAACAACATACACTGAGAATAAATCATTAAAAGATAGCATCTGTGAACAAATACCATGTAGATTACCTTCATGTAATAGTCCAATGTACATATCCTTCAAAGGCTTGACTTTAAAAAATATACTCATATTACCATTACATCCTAAATTACACAATAAAAATTGCTGCTGAGGGCAGCATTGGCCTGAATAACTAAAGTTTACTTTTTGAGCAGCTTCCTTACTCTCCTGATATGAAAAGTGCTTTGGTCACCAAATTAGCTTGGGAAAGACTTCATGAGCCCCATAGACACACCTTTAAGAGAAATGACATCCATAAGGCTTAAAGACAAAGGTGTGGGTCACATGTAATATGGAAATCTTGCTTCTGCTTGCCCACAGGCAAACTGAAATGTTCCTACTGAAATCTTTCTGAAGATTATTTCAAAGAAATGGGTACATAAAAATTAAAACACTTTCATTAGTTCAAGTCTGCGGGTAATAGAAAAAAGTGAACGAGGACAGCAAGTTTGTTTTCCCAAGTTAAGCCTGAGAGATGAATTGCAAGTGTTCATACAATATTTTCATAGTTCTTCAACTCCAGTTATCGCTGGTACAAAGGCTTGCGCTCTTTGTGCTTTTTGTCTGAGCCTGAATCTTCAGCAAAGCTGAAGACATCACCGGTCATATCAAAATATGGACTTGACCATGGGTCCCATGCTGGAATCTCTGGCTCCTGAGGTCTCCTCTCCTGCTCACCCCACGCTAGAGATGCCTGTGGTGAAGATGACATCAGCAAATCACATCTCTGAGTAGGAACTTCTACAAAGCCTGTGTGTGCAGACACAGCTGGTTGAGTGGGAACATCCCTCCATAGTGATGGACTGTTACAATACAACCCTGTTTCTGATTCAATGCCATTGCTCTTTGTGGTTTCTTTGGGACCAGGTGATGGTCCAGGTGTAAGTGCCGGACTGTCAGTTGTGGTAAAGACTTCATCGTTGCGAGGGTTCATGTCATCCTCAACACCCTCTGTATATCTGTCCACTGCACACATCAACATACGAAGATGATGGGACACAAGCGACTTTCTGTCTGTTCCGAAATCATCACCTTCACTCTCCTTCTCATCAGCGACCCTTTCAAGTTCACGCAGCATTTCAATAGTTCTTATATCTGGATCAGAGTAGTCGACTGCTCGTTTAACATCATTCTCATTCTTTGCACGATTGTTGCTACCTTTTTCTTTTGAATTATCTGGATGACCTGAAGTGCTATGGTTCTCAACTGGTGGAGAAGGTGAACTCTGCTGCTGAGAAGTAAAGGCTGGTCTTCCCCAAGGAGAATGTGGGTTAAATTGAGGTCTCAGATTCTGAGAAGGCACTCGGTTTTCATTGTTGTTGAAGACAAAATTTGAGGAGTTATCAGACTGCTGGCTTCTGAACTGACCACTTTGTCCTGACATCCAAGGACTATGATAGCTGCTGGGCTGTCCAGTCATGGCTGATGCACCCCATGGAGACACAGGTGGACTCGTTGTTCTAAAGCCAAAGTGAGTTCCAAGTGTGACATGACTCACGTGTGGAGACTGCGGACTGGGTGAATAATAGAAATTATCCATTTGACCCAGCACTTGTGCTTGTGTTCTTGCAGTGTTATCTGGCCAAGGCCATACACCAACCTTCACAGTCTGAGGAGTCTGCAAAATGTCTGCTCTGGACCTTGCTTCATTGACAGGTTGATCCACAAATAGCTGCGGACTTGGTGCTCTCGGCATTGTTGAGTATGGTGCTGCAGAATGTGGAGAGAGTAGTCTTTGAGTGGCTTTCTCTACAGGACTATTCTTGTGTGGTTCTGGAGCAGATGTTGGTGACAGATTTGGCTCTGCAGGTGTTGGTGAAGTTGATGACTTCTGGCGCTTAAAGCGAGGAGGAAGATCTCTGTGTCGTGAGGTGCTACTGCTATTATCCTGATGATGTCTGTACCGCTTTTGTGATGTCATGCTGACAGTGACATAAATAGTTTAGTTGTTGGCTGACAGCTCTGTGGAAATCAAAAGGATATTTGATAACGAGATAATTTTTTTTGTCAAGACATGTTTACATTAGATCTAGACTAGTCTACATAAATTGAGGAATTCTGAATGACTCACACCTGATGCTTCTGTCCCAGTGGACATTAGGCTTAAAGACACTTATCAACTGATGGGTTAGGATTTGGGTTGTAGGAGCAGGTTAAGGATATAAATGAGTCTCATTTGGAATTCCTTCCAATAACTGCATAATAATCGTAACTGCTCCTGAAATCATTTCTACCAAAACATATCTATATCAGTATACAGTTAATACAGTATCTATATTCTAGACAAGTTCATATTAATCATCATTATAAAATGCTTCAATTCAATATTATTATTCAAGTGACAACAACTGGACTGATAAACTCCACATCTAGACTAGATCTGATCTACAGCAGTATAGTAATACTGGATGTATGAGTTTTGAGCTGGCTTTAATGCCTGGGTTTACTGCATCGCCACTGAAAAATGACTAACTTTGAACGTGATTGAGTAGATCGAGGCTATGACTCAATCCTATGACTGGCTTCTGGGTGTGATAAATGGAATATTTCACGGTGCAGTTAGGTCTATGCTATAATTTTAAAAAACACCGTTTAAATGAATAAAACCAAACAGCCCATCGTTGTCGAAAACAGTTCACGGTCAGTTTGCGTGCGCTACATGTGACTGTCAGTATCACTTGACTATGCTGCGTTTGGAGAGAATTTAGGTCAACCCATTGATCCTCTAAAATTCATTTTTTTCACAAGAACATTAGGCAAATAAAACAAAAACAGCTGAGAACCACTATCTATATGCTCAAGATGTACACACAGATGTTATAGAAGTCACAGTACTAACTTAATCAGTTGTAGAACTTTCGAGAAGGGAACAAACCGCGTCGCAGAAAACCACGTGTAAGTAAATCTCCGTCCTTGTATCCTTATGAAAGTCACTCTGTACACTCTACTTACAAATTATGATCTCCGTTGTGAATATATTCGTCGAAGTGAGCTGCTTGAGTCGCAGACCACGAGTTTTATAAAGCTTCGTTCAAAACCGCTTCATCATAGGCCATGAACTGACCGCCTTAACGACACACACTGGATGAATAATACACAGTTGCTCAGTGCTTTTTATAGCCGATGACAAACGCAGATTAAGCAACATTCTGCTTACGTTTCATCACGTGGTGTAAACACCGCCACGACGTTGGTCGCCAGGAAAATCCTCTTAGTCATCTCCTAAAAATAGAAACAGGCCACGCCCAACTTGCCAGGTTGACCCCGTTCGTTACAGCAACTCTCTGTAAATATGATTGAATGGCAAGATATTCCTCACTAAATTAAGCTAATAGCTAAAATTTGATCATATTTCAGGTGTTTCAGCTTGTTTCATAGTCTGAATAATTTGCTGTGATGCTATTTTAATGCCTTTGAGACTATTTTTGCTAACCCACCTTCTATACTGACTTTTACCTGGCATAGAACGGCCCGTCGCATTCCTCTTCGCGGAATTTGACCCTGCCGTTGAGGTCAATCTTGTGACCTGACTGAGCGTAGGGTATTGGCACGGCAACGCTTGTAACAAGTTGGACATAAACATCGGGTGGTATAATAATAGGTAGATGCAACTAATGTTTGTAATTTAATAACATAGCAAACACAATGAAGTCTTTTCCACAACCTACCAGTTAAGAACAAGAGGAGGTGACTAGGTTACAGTTTGTTGGTCTGTTTTGTAACAGGACACAAGCTGGGAGGGGTAGGTAAGGGTCATACGTGTTAGACATACAGTATTCAGTTATTACACACTGACTCATGCAGTACCTGAATGAGTATTTAGATTGCAGGCCTATAATTAAATGAACTTTCACTGTAACACATCGCACAGTCACCCTGTCGATAAGCCATGCTCGACGAATGCCGTACATTGCAGACAGCAGACACTGCTACGGTGGTTTACATAACGCGCCTGACGTTAACTCGTTAAATTTGTCCCGCCGGCGACCGCGAAGTGCTGTCAGAGAGAACTGAGGAAAAGAATTTTCATAGAAAGTAGACACTCTTATCGCTGGGCGTGCGATCCGCAGCCTCGACTCTTCTGAGGAAGCTTTTTTTTTTTTCACAGATAGTCG
Organism: Ellobium chinense; assembly: GCA_033807755.1. Classification (NCBI taxonomy): domain Eukaryota; kingdom Metazoa; phylum Mollusca; class Gastropoda; order Ellobiida; family Ellobiidae; genus Ellobium; species Ellobium chinense. The sequence continues at coordinate 1,346,590 of JAWQUT010000115.1, read as the reverse complement.
AAGCAGGTAAGTTTGATCCGTGGTGTACTCTCTTGATTTTTAGTAAACAAGCAAATAAAGTGTATGGTGGGTGTCATGATTTACTGTGTAGTCTAAATCTACCTCATCCTACGGAAGCCCGTCCTTGTATGTTGTTGTAATACGTTGTAAACAGTAAAACTGAGGGTAGATATCTAAAGCATGCATGTAGCAACACTCCTGGAATCAGACTGTCCAGTTGTCACCAGGAACGAAATTTAACACTATAATAATAATAGCCTATGGTCCGCCCGAATAACTGCAAAGAAATGTGGGCACAGTAGCGATACTGGCCGGGCATTATCACAGCAATCCCGGAAAATGAAAGCGTGTTCGCTTGTGGGGTTATAATCATTATAATAAGACTACGATTCATATCCGCAAACATGTCAGTGTAACGCCCTCGTGAAATCAGCGTATGCCTACTCATTTTCCACATGAGAGGTATGCTTCACTTCTGATTTCACTCTGCCAAGCAAGAAGTACTGTGGAACGGCCTGTATTGTAACCGCTGGAAAAGGGCGAACTGGGAACAACAGCGATTCCCTGGGAAACACCGCCCCTTACCCTATCCGCCATATCTGAATAGAGCGACCGTTCTAGAACATAGTAAAAAATAAAACAACCTACAGTACTACTACTACTACTACTGCTACTAATATTAGGATACTACTACTACTACTACTACTACTGCTGCTGCTGCTGCTGCTGATGATGATGATGATGATGATACTACTATTACCATTCTTACGAAACTTTGTTACAGCCTTTCAGGCCTTTTTTTCCTCCTGTCCTTTATTTTGTAAGTATTTGCAAGCCCCCCGTCCCTAACCTACATTCTGTTTAATGTGCCTCATTGTGTCGCAAACTGGTTGGGGTTGGAAGGGGGTTTGGGGGGTTAGCCTATTCCCCTTCCCATGATCTCCCTTCTATCTACTAGTAATCATCATACTGCCGGGGAAGAACGAAAGAGGAATGTAGAACGAGAGATTGGTGAAGAAGAGTGGTATATTTGAAAGAAAGAAAGGAAAGAGCCCCTCCCCTTCACATCAATGAAACATTTCTGGTGTAAGTCACGATGACATGCTCCAATTTCGCAAGCATAATGAGCTTTTCCTAGTACAGTATTTTAAGGGAATGGTCATATGTGTCGTGGGAAGAGGGAGGGGGAGAGGGGAGGTTATATTTTGTAGGACATGAATGGGACGGATGTGCAAGGTTTGCAGTCAGCAGATTGGCGCGTGTGATTTTAGATATTTTATCAATGAACGTAGAGAAGAGATAAATAAGGCTCAATTTCAGGCTCGCGTGGAGACTCCCATCAGCGACACAATGTCCCAGTTGATGGCCCAGAACAGGGCTATCGTGCTGTGTGATGATGAATTTCGAATGAGGTATTTTCAGACGGGTCATTTACACCACGTGATCTAGGGATTGCTAGGATATTTTGATAGATGACGAGTAATCATACGTGAGCAGAGCATGTAAACAAACCAACGTGTGAGCAAGATTTCCTAGGTCACGTGATGGAACTAAACTGAAAATACCTAATTAATCTACCTCCGTAGAGGATGTTGAGGTGAGGTGGGTGGGACTGTGAGGGGATCATGTATAATGCATTCCAGCTGCTCCTTCTAAGTAATGTAAGTTCCCCTCACCTCGTGCATTCAGTTTTCCCATCCATCTCTTATCTCTCCGCTCTAGCCTCTTTCTAGCTACACAGAGACGAAAAAAAAACAAAACGGAGCCTGCCAATAACTAGATTTCTTCCTCGTATTTCTTGTTCACCTTTTTGCTACTTTCATGAGATTCTCTTGGATTTGGTTCTGGTGGATAGGCTGTATCTCGATAAATCCAGTGCACCTGGGTGTCCTTTTAGAAAACGGGGCGAGTCGTTCCTTGGTCATAAGAGAAAGCAATAGAAAAAAAAACAAAGACAGTAGGCCTTGTACTGTGTTCAAGAACAAAAAGAATGTTCAACTTAACGGTCATCACCTTGGTATACGTCCTTCAGAAGTTTTCGCCCGCGTTATAATTGCCAATGTATTTTCATATTCAGGACTTTGCGCACAGTGAAAGAAGGAATACAAAGCACAGCGCATGCTCTACATACTGCACTTTTTTTTTTGGGGGGGNGGGTTTTTTTTTGTTGGGGGAGGTGAGGGGTGGAAATGGATTTTATATTATAAGTATGTCCTGTCTACATAGTCGACGTAATTCCTAACTATCATCAGGCTTAATCAGAATGGTGTTGACATGCTTTTTAAAGATAATTAAAACAAAGAAGCAAAAAAAAAACAAACACGCCGATAGTTCCCCTTCAACATTGCCGTTGCAAATATAATCCTCAGGGCTGTATACCTGAACAGCGAGCTTAACAAGCTAATATACACCCGAACAGCGGTGTACCTGAAACTGAAACTGAAATTGTGTTTGATACATGTTCCGCGAGTAATTGATGTGTAACGGAAAATATTTGGTGTCACATTAGTGTGCATATTATGAGCTTTGCCGAAACATCCCCCTCATTCCCCCCATTTCCACAGGTGAGTTGTCTATATCCATGCCATAACAATGAATGTTTGTTTACTTTTGTAATTAAATTATTCTGGAGACAAACTAATGACAACAGAACTAAAAGATGAACTGTCAAAATGCATGGGCACGAACGACAACGAAAGCAAAGAAAAAATCAGCAAAGACATAATGTAATGACACAGCAAGATTCAGAGTAAAACAATGAACTACAACTGAGTTCCTGAGATTAGTTTCCAAGAAACTGCTGATATGTTTAAACTGCTGGCAATGGAGAGCGATCTTTATAACACATTACTCTATGATCATTAAACACTTCCCAATGCAGTTGCATTAAATTGACATATTAATTTTTAACTCCTAAAAAGTCCAGAGGAAAGAATCTAGACTACATCACGTATTTTTATCTTTCCGTTTAAAAAAATCGATTATGTGTAGAAAATATAACGAATACACTATACACACCACGCGATTCAGGCACAACTTACTGGCCTCGCTATTCGGCATTTCTCTCACCTTGAGCTATTTATGCTTTGCCATTAAAATAGTTTTCCCGCTTTTTTTTCTTTTTTTGGAGGAATAGAACTGTGGAAAATAACTTATGCCATTGTGGAAGCAAAGCGACGATATATTAGGCCCTATTATACAGGACGAAGGAACCGGTCCGCACCAGTTCGCGCAAAGTCAGAGGTTTAAATTTGAAGCGACAACCAGTTTGCTTAAAGATCGTCGGCCTACTTCATGACTGAGGGTGGGTAGGTGTAGAGTGGTAGGTGCAATATCAAAACAATTAAGCATTTTTAACTATAGATTAAGACTACAGGACCGAATTACATTCGAAATACTATCACAGCCTAATTTCAAAGGTTTGTTTTAGGTTGAGCAAGAACAACGACAATAACTGTAACAATAAGTTTATTATGAGATGATAAACACAATCGGTTAAGTCTTGTCCAGCCATAACCGTATCGGTAAGTGTAACACTAGTAACAGTCAAAGGGCTAGGATGGGCTGGAATGTTGGGGTTGTCCCGAGAGTGATGGCCCCAAATCATATAACAACCAGCAAAGATGGCATCGATGCCAGAATAAGAAAGAACATCTTTCCTGTAACAATGGGACTAATTGTCGTGGAACACCAGGAAAGGCCACCTCGTCTGAAAACAGGAAAAGGGGAGGGGGCGGGGCAGGGGAACAGAAAATGAGGCCCTGGTTTATGTCACCCTGTTAACTACAGTGTGGATTACGTCTTCCTGCTTAAAAGTAACAAACATTTTTCTGGAACAGAACACTCCTAAATATGACTGCAAAGAAGCATAAATTGATACGATTGCTTATCTTCATCGGTGCCCTTCTTCCTCTCGGACGCAGCCTTAACTGTTAGGGAGAGAGAGAAGAGGCTAGGAAGAGGAAATGAGGCACTATATAGTCCATGTCACCCTATGTACCTGGTCTTCCTCGTTAAAATTCACAACGATTTTTCTGGAACAGAACAATCCCAAATATGACTGCGGAAAAGAACATAAATCAAAACCATCGCTTTTCATTTCATTGGAATCCTTCCTCCTCCTGAGGCGTAGCCTGTAGCCCGACGGTAGTGTCACGACTTTAATAATTACAGTATTAGAAATATTGAGATTCACGCCTCTGACTCATGGTCCACCTCCTTTCCAATCCCACGCACACTTCCCACAAAGACACTACCAGCAGCCATTCGAAGAAAAAAAAAACAAATAATAATGGAAATTCTCGCAGGTTATGTATTATGCACTACAGGGTATGACTTCAGGATCTTGATAGTGAGATTTGCCGAAGTGTTGATGTATTGCCTGGATCAGTGTTGTTCTTCCTTATCACTGATATTATCAGTGCCCCTCTTCTTCCTTCTTGGACGTAGTCTTAACTATTAGGGAGCGAGAGGAAGGGGGGGAGGGCTAGGGAAAGAGACATGAGGCAGTGGTCCATGTCACCGTGCAATGTGTACTTATGTCTTCCTGTTTAAAAGTCACGAGGGTCTTTTTGGCACAGAACTATCCCAGATTGGACTGGAAATGTACGTATAGTTAAATACCATTGCTTTTCATTCATCGGTGTCCTACCTGCACCAGGGGAGTAGCCTGGACCCTGAGGGTAATCTCAGAGAACCTTGATAATTAAAGTATTGTTAGAAATATTGAGGTTCACACTTTTGGCTTATGGTCTACGCGTCCATTGCAATCCCATGCACACTTCCCACAAAGACATTACTACCAGCAGCCTTTCGAAGAAAGAAACACATAATAATGGGGATTCCCGCAGGTTGTATTACGCATACAGGGTATGACTTCAGGATCTTGACAGTGAGATTTGCCGAAGTGTTGATGTATTGTTTAGATCAGTGCTTCTCTTCCTCATCGATGTCTTTCTTCTTCTTTCTGGGACGTAGTCTTTAACTANGGGGGGGGGGGGGGGGGGGCTCGAAAAAGAGATATGAAGCAGTGGTTCATGTCATTGTATGAACTTGGTCTTCCTGTTTAATTGGAACAGAACTATCCCAAACTGGACTGGATATATTATATACGTATATTAATACCATTGCTTTTCTTTCATCGGTGTCCTTTCCGCTCCGGGGAGTAGCCTGGACCCGATCCAGAGGATAATCTCATAGGACATTGATAATTATAGTATTGTTAGAAATATTGAGGTTCACGCCTCTGGCTCTTGGTCTACGTCCGTTCCAATCCTATGCACACTTCCTGCAAAGACACCAACAGCAGCCGTTGGAAGAAAAAAAACCACAGTAATGATAATGGGAATTCTCGCAGGTTGTATTATACAGGGTATGACTTCAGGATCTTGATGGTGAGATTCGTCGAAGTGTTGATGTGTTGTCTAGATCAGATCCAACAGCAGCCGTTGGAAGAAAAAAACACAGTAATGATAATGGGAATTCTCGCAGGTTGTATTATACAGGGTATGACTTCAGGATCTTGATGGTGAGATTCGTCGAAGTGTTGATGTGTTGTCTAGATCAGATCCAACAGCAGCCGTTGGAAGAAAAAAACACAATAATGATAATGGGAATTCTCGCAGGTTGTATTATACAGGGTATGACTTCAGGATCTTGATGGTGAGATTCGTCGAAGTGTTGATGTGTTGTCTAGATCAGATCCAACAGCAGCCGTTGGAAGAAAAAAACACAATAATGATAATGGGAATTCTCGCAGGTTGTGTTATACAGGGTATGACTTCAGGATCTTGATGGTGAGATTCGTCGAAGTGTTGATGTGTTGTCTAGATCAGTGTGTCTCTTCCTCACCGATGTCCTTCTTCTTCCTCCTGTGTCTCGACTATTGGAGAGAGGGAGAGATGGCTAGGGAAAGAGAAATGAAGCAGTGGTCCATGTGACCCTGTGTACTTGGTCTTCTTGTTTAAACGTTACGAAGGTCTTTTTTTTTTCTTCAAAATAGAACCTTCCCATATAGGACAGGAAAGGAACATAGTAATAAAGCTGCTTTTCTTTCAGCGGTATCCTTCCTCTTGGAGCGTAGCCTGGAGCCCGATGGTGATCGCATAGGACTTTAATAATTACAGAGCAGTCCGCGAAAAGTCAACTCGCTTGAAATAAATTCTCACTTCAAGTCAACCTCTGTCGGCGATCCCGTTTTGTTGTTTTTTTTTCCTTTGTTTCTTACTGATCTTGATTCTGATGATGTCAACGGCTTCAGCAGTATTTTCGCTTGAAGTCAACACCATATAGCCGACTGACTACTGCCATGAATTGTAGCAACAGAGAGAAAAGAAAGAAAAAAAAACAGAGAGAGAGAGAAAGAAAGAGAGAGAGAGAGACATTTAATTACCGTATAACGTGCTCAATCTTGATACAAAATTGAAACTTCTTAAGGATGTTGACTCCAAAAGTCTTAACTAAAACAGACATAGGAAAGAAGTATGGGGTGCATAAGAGCACTGTCTCCAAAATTGTTAAAAATCGTGGGCAAATTGAAGGAGCCTGCGATTCGTTCTCGTTTCAGCCTGAAAGAAAGCGGATGAGAACATGTTTTGGTACCCCATTGATTGTGTCCCCCGAAAATGGATAAAGTCAACCTTGCTCAAAGTCAACCATTTTTTTTTTTTCAGTCCCGAGGGGTTGACTTTATCCAGATTTCACTGTATAGTATTTGTTAGATATTTTGAAGTTCACGCTTCTGGCCCATGGTTTACGCCCTTTCCAATCCCAAGCACATTTCCCGCAAAAAAACACCATCAGCAGCCTTTAGAAGAAAATACAAATACTGTAATAATGGGAAATCTCGCAGGCTGTAGACCTATTATAAACACGTGTTATGACTTCAGGATCTTGTGGTGAGAGTCGCGAAAGTGTTGATTTATTGTTCGGATCGGAATGTGTGTAGGCCTGACTCACGAGTGTTGTTGATAAAAATAGACTACACAGCAAAAGCGTCATAATTTAATTTAATAGTTAATGGAAGCATTCGCATCAGCATTCAGCTGACCTAAGCCACGCGTCTGGATACCGACTTTTAATAAATTCTTAGAAAAGCAAGGCTTACAGTTTTTTAATTCGTTGTACAAAAGAATTAAAGTGTTATAGACTGTTTTTTGTTTGTTTGTTTGTATTAGGATGATGTTAAAGTTACGGCTTCCTTATCATGGATAGGCTGTTATGTAATTGTTAGTGATGCGGCTCGGAATAGTTTCATTATGATCACAGTCATGAGTAACTATAACACTGACAATGACATTTAAGACAACTATGTTCAAATGTGTTGGTTTGAAAGAAATTCACACTTATGTGCACAAACAAAACGTGTACAGTCTAAGGACACCAGCAATGATAGACTAGTCAAATCACTGTTGCCATAATTATCACCACCGCGGCCGTCATGGTCGTCGATATTTTTATCGTCGTCATCGTATCATCATCATCATCTTTGAAATGAAATATGGTTCATCATCATCATCATCATTATCAAAAATACTTCTTTTGCATCTTCTATTATCTGTTCGTAATCTTTAAATTGTTTCTCCCATTCATTTTTGTCGTTGTTGGCATCTTCGTCGTCCTCATTGGCGAACAGTACATAGCCTAATCTAATTAATCATCCATAAATGACAAATTTAGTGTGGTTTTGTTATTTTTAAACAACCCTCATACGCTTCGTCTTATTAAAAATTAGGAGGTTAAAGTTCATTAACTTGATGCGCAGTGGAGGTCTGTAGAGGTCAGACTCGAAAGCAATGCAGATCGAGACAAATAAAAACCATCCTGCAAATCTCGAGCAACTGAGCATTGTTGACTGAGTATAGGCCATATCTGAGACAAATAAAAATATTGTCTAGCAAAAGTCGAAACTTTTTATTTATCTCTTTCAAATCTTGATCTAAGCAAACCATAAACTAACATGCATGTATTTGATGTATTGTAGGGCCTACGTAACTGATATTCACTGTTCCATTGAATAATTTCTCTGCATTCTCGTGACCCCTTCCTCCTGCCCCCCTCCCCCTGCCCTTCTTTCCCCAATCACATACAACTAAACAAGATTAGGCCCACAGAAACTGGGATGCAGGGAGAGGGGAATAGGGGAACACAATCATATTACAGCGTTTACACGTGTTATTTTGGATGAGAAAGAGACGGGGCAACACGTTTTTGTTTTGTTTTTTTGTATTCACAATTTTGAAATAGAACTAGGCAAAGAATGTTCGGTTTGCTGGAAGAAAGAAACATGCTATGATCGAGACGCGGCAGTGATATTTTTGTAACTGTGGTAGAACATTTATTTAGGGAAAGTGACAATGCTTTTATAATCTAGGTTAGACTAAAGCTAGATATAGACATGAAGTAATGCGAGTTGCATTATTCTGTCGTTCAAGTTGGTTATTATATACGGCTGTAGACAATGGTAACAGTGGCTAGGGATGGTGGCATCTGAACAGTTGGGAAGTCAAGATCGAAATTTGTTGCTGACTAAATGAAGTGAAAGAGGGTACCGGGGAAGATTAGGAAGATAGTTTAAAGTACTAGCATTTCTGGTAGGAAAGAATAGGGGAAGGGGAGGGGGGCAAGGACATAAGCAAAGGCCTTATTATGTATTTTCAGCTCCATCACGTGACCTATGCTTACACGTGGGTTTGTTTACATGTTCTGCTCATGCATGATTGCTCGTTATTTATCCTAGCAATCCCTAGATCACGTGGCGTAACTGAAAATACCCCATTCGATTTGCTATGACGCCATGTTTGTCAGACTGACGTCCTTTGAGTTGGGGCTACAAAAACATTCCCTGTTGTATAATACGTCGTTTTAGCCATTTCACGAAAGTCCACTGATCATCCAATGAAACTAGCCCTTCCAACGACCATCACCCTTTCTCCCAGCTGCAACTGCTACACTACACCTACTACTGCGTTGTGTGGAGTTGCCTTTAACCTTTGAAATTTGTAAAAACGTGAATCGATGATGTCAGGATGTCTGCCTCATATCTATAGGCCACTATACAGCGAACTCTGATTACCTCGACATTGAGAGAGGGGAAAGGGTTGGTAATGTTATTGGTCGATCCAACAGGATGTTGTGCTAAAAGGGCCGAGATAAACAGAAACACAACGATCAGCATCAGGAAAAAAAAAAAGGTGAAATATCAAAATGGAAATGGAGATAGGAATGGAGGTCGGAGATGGAGCTAATTTTAGAGCACTATACAGTATTGTGATCATCATGCATTGTACGTGCATTCCTGCTTGCTGTGTTTTCTCAGTATCTCAGTATAACCACCCTTCTGACTAAGCTTTTGAAGGTGTGTTATCAAAGGTTTTGTCTTATCCATAGTTTTTATTTTCTTTTAAGAAGAAACTGAACAGTTGAGGCTGTTGAATGGGAATGTGCTAAGGTGGGAATTGTGTTATTAAAAGCAATGTTTATGTTAACCCTAGAGTTCCATTGTGAATAAGCGGATAAATCTCTTATTTTGCAACTATAGCTTCAGCTCCATCACAATTGTTGCTGCTTTCATTTGGTTTTACCAG
>JAWQUT010000115.1:1292736-1322550 GCA_033807755.1 Ellobium chinense | reverse complement strand
ATCCCTTATTGCAAATCAGTAATGATTGACCTGCTCACCTTTGCACCCCCCTTCCCCCTCCCCTATCCCATAGTGCAAGTCAGCAATGATTGTCTGACCTGGAGACTTATTATTTCAAGATGAATTGTTCTCTCCAAAGATGAAAATCCAGCTGAAGAAAAAGAGCTTTAAGATGACAGAAGAAATATAAGTTGAATTGCACATGCTGCTTCATAGGCTGACAGTAAACTTCAAGAGGTGCTTCTGGACTTAAAAGAGACACTGGTGTCTTTGTATTGATTCCCATTGGAACAACTTCGAAGGTGGTGGAGGAATGAAGTCACTGGTTAATAATGAATAACAAGCCTTTGTCTGGTCTTGATTGGAACAAGTCAAGGATAGAAGTCACTAGTGCAAGGGCTAATAAATTGCAAGAGAGAGAGAGACTATTGTCTAATCTGAAAAAATGGGGTGGTAGGAAATTTATGAATTCTTCCTAACAGGTGTGTTTTTCATATATTAATTCTAGTCACATTTTGTAGTGGGCATGTATATGCAAGAAAATCATACAGAGGAACAGGAAACTTTTTGTTATATTGCTTACATTACATTGAAATAAATGTGTTCAAGTGTGGAATCTCTGGATGAAGGGAAAAAAATCATGAACTATGGCACCACATGTACCGTACTGTACCTCCTTGCTGTGAGTTTGAGAAAACATTCACAGGGGTTGACAGATTTGGATTATTACGATCTGGTACAACTATGTTAAGAAAAAATAAAAATCAGATGCTACTCAGGCAAATGGCACCTCTGTCTAAATGCAGAAAATCAAACATACACTGTATTATTATTATACATAAACACATAACTACAATACAAATGAAAGAAAACTTATTGGAAATTATAGTGTAAAAATCACTTTAATTGACAACTTCAGTCAATTCAAATAATGAACTAATAAATTTTCCACACAAAACAAATGATACCATTCAAATTGTTCCACCCATTGGGTACTAAACAGATGTAAATGCTTGTGATTTCAGGACAACCTGACAATCATAAGAAATAATCTGATCTGTCTTCCCCCTTCCCACCCCTCAGGACAGTAGCAGTCTCACACTTTCATTCTGACCATATGTCACAAGTGAATCCCTAAACTGAACTTAAACATACTTTTTTGTTTTCTAAATATTCACTCCAGATGGTCTTTCTACAGAGATGGAAAATACCTAGTCCAAAAAGACAGCCTTTCTCCCCATTTCCTAGTTTTGCACATACAAAATACATATGAAGATCTCAATGTCTTTATCCACTAACATAACTCCTGATTGTTTGACTGCATCACAGCTCCTTTCTTCCAGTACATAGCAGGTATGCTCTCTTGACAATTCAGTGCTATAAATACTCCAGGCAGGCTACTTCAACTTGGAAAATAAACTCTTTGCTACCTGTTAGAGGGGAAAAAGAAAATAAAAAGTAGGTTAGGGTGCAAAAATGATACCTAATGTCAGATGATTTTGCCTTGGCTTGCCTTTGATCCTTGTCATTGAGTTTCTGTTCTTGTAATGACCTTCATGCCAATATGTGGTAAGCTGAGATTTTGTGAAACTGGGTAGAGGTGGAGAAGAGGGTGTTTTTTATTACTGGGTTTTCAGGCAGATATTTCTTCTCAAAGGGCTTAAAGGATAGATGTCAGGTGACAAACAGGAGATTTTTGCACCACAATCCATCTTGTTTCTACATGTCAATACACCTCTCCTCACAATATATTTTGGCAAACTCACAATACCTTCATACATTAATTAAAATTAGTCAAGAATTTGTTGTCACAAAAATTACCTTGCAAATGTACAAGTTTAATTTTCTCTAAACAGATTTTTTAAAAAATCCTTTTTTGTCATGATACATTATGGACAGCTACTGAACTGATGCTGCAGCGATAGCCTGTGCTGTAGCAATTAATGGTTTTTGATCTCCCCAAGACAGATTTAATCAAACTGGGTTGATTCTTGCATTGCTGTGTTAAGAAAAATAGCAATCAGGCTCAATACTATTATTACTAACTGTATGATCTGATAAATCTTGAACCTAACCATCCTCCTTCCCAGATCTTATTTTCCCTTGTGCCTAAACCTTTAATCACACCATTTCTTTTCTGTCATGTCATTCTACAATACTGATCGTTCAGAGATAAATAACTGAAACAGAGATCCAGAACGCTAAAATTTGTGGGAAAATTTAACCGATTTCAATATTAGATTTATCATTTGAATATGACCACAAGGGTGTGACTGGCACTTGATGAAAATGAAGGAAACTTGATGTGAAAAAATTGGGTGGCAACTACATCACTGACTATGAAACACTACTTACGTCACTGACTTTGAAACACTACTAAGACACCAAAAACACTTCTTACGGATGTTAACATTATAAAAAATTATAATGCTAAAATCTTGTGATCACCAAAATACACAGAAATATTGGAAATTTACATCCCCGAGTAATTAGTATAACAATAACAAGATGATCAATTTCAGCGCCATTAAAGGAAAGTTGCATCTTCCTACAGACAATCTTAAACCATATACTCCAAATTTTCAAATAAACTCTCAAGTGTCTGTCAACATGACTGAACACCCCTGCCTGCTCTACAAATAACCTACACAAGTTACATTATGCAAAGCCTGAAATCTTGCACCCATGCCATGTGCCAGTGGTGGCCATAAGCCTTACAGTTACATCAAATACACTCTAGGCGTGTGGTCAAGCTGTCTTTCTACTGCTCTGCAGACAGGCAATTTTGCTTCAGTAAGAATATTTCAGATTTACTGTAAGCAACTAATGCTCAGGCAATAGAAATACAGAATACTTCACCTGGCTTACACAGCCAGGTTTAACTTTTCAATCTGAACAATCAGAACCTTAACTGGAAGCTGAATAATGCATTATCATATAGAGGTGTCTGTAACTGCTGGAACTTAAATAACATCACCAATTTTACTACAGGCCTCTGTTGCTTGGACAAAGGGAATAAATCTTGAAGCAAGATATGCGCCAACAGGATGAGCTCGATTTCCGTGAAACTGATTTGGTGTGCAATATAAATAACTCTCAGAGAGAAAAAGCACTGGAAAACTTTCAATGTCAGAATAAGAAAATGAAGTCTTAGTTTAATTTTACATTGATTAGCATTACTGTTCACAGAATTTCATTAGCCTTTCAAACCGGAATGAACAGAATCTTAAAAGAATGGATTCATGCTTCATATTCATATAGTCATTATTTCTAATACTAACATACAACTGTTGCATATGCTTTTCAAGGACAAACTTTTTGGTTTGGTATTGCTTATATTTTTTTATGAATAGAAAACAGCATACTGTATAAGTGCATGCCTGTGAAAACACAATTTCTTCTTCGCAGTAGTTGCATGTATCTCTGTCATCACTGCAGTTAACAACAAAGCATTGTGAGCAAGAAACAGAATCCACATGTGCCAGATGTTGCCAACTGTAGTGGTAACACACTACAACAGGTCTTTGACACCTATTGTTTTTTCTTCTGTTGGCCCTATTAACATTTTATGTTATTCTACATAATACCACTGCGATTCGGGGAAATTTCTTCCATGGAGATTAAAGTACTTCTTTTGCCCGATCTTTTAACGAGAAGAAAAAGGGGGGTCGACACCCAAAATTTTTCACAAATGTCTTTCGAAAAAAGTCACCTCGAAATCTGATTAGGACCCCAATTGTTCAGTTGGCTGGTTTTGACAGTGTGCGAATACATAGGTCTACACACTTCATATTTTTATCTAGAAGGCTCAAATTGTACCTGAAACTTCAAATTGAATGCTTTATTTAGATCTCAGGTCATTTTACACATTTCTACACTCTGACACTGGCTGGCAGGACTCCCCAAAAGGGGGATTTTATATATTAGCGGATTAATTGGGTTGTATACAATGAGTGATTTGCCCCTCTAATAGGTGTCACAAACCAACACCCAGCCCACCCACCCCCCAATCCAGCTTGTATGGAACTTAGCTCTAGATCTCCGTGCTGCAGACTCAGTTTACATGACACACGCTTTTCTGATTTTTTTTGTTTCTCGTTATTTCTTTTCCCTGTCTCTCTTGTTTTCCTCCTACCCCCCACCCCCTTCCCCCACCCTTTGACACACACACACACAAACAGTGTTGGCAAGTAATGCACCAAATTTCACCAATTTTTCTAAAATTTAATAATTTAATTCCTTCCTTTTCCCTTTCCTATTTCCATCCCCAACCCCACCATCAACCCATACCCCCCATCCCTACCCTTGAGAAAAATCACCACCCCATCTCTTCTCAGACCATTCCACGGGCTCACATAGTATTGTTAAAGGATGATGCATTTTCCTTCAATTTTTTGGGGCAGATGCACCAAATTTTTTATTCTCCAGGGCTTCCTCCCCATTCAATAACAGAATGACCTTTTAAAAAATGTCAATAAGATCACTTTTAGATTTAAAATATGTGGTTATAAGTGAATTTGACCATTAAGGGTTGCAAATATGGGCAACTAAAAACCACCTGCTCATGCCAGGGTGTTTACATGGACACAATGACCAGCCAAGAGGGGTTCACTGTTTCCCTTCCCTCCAAATCACTGCCAGGTCACTTCCCTCACAACATTCCCTATTAGTTCCCTTTCAAATAGGCTATCATGGCATCACTACTGACTATTCAAAATACGTTACGAAATAATAAAATGTGGGGAGGGGTTAACATTTGTGACACCTATTAGAGGGGCAAATCACTCACAGTGTACAACCCAATTAATCCGCTATTACTAGGTAGTCCAAACTGCGTCGCTTCCCTGGCAAAACTGCTGACTTTCGCGTAATTTTCGGGTAATTTCACTCTACTATATCTCAGTCGTAACTGACTGGATCACAATGATTTTTAACTCAGATTAACAGTACAATTCTTCTTCTTTTTAAATATGTACTAAGTTTATGGTTTTGATTTAGTTTTTGTGCGTGTTTTGTTGATTGAAAGAGGTGTATGGAGGTTTTCTAATCGTTTGCGCCCGAGGCAAATCTACCCCCTATCACTTATAACCTCGGCGATTCACGGAAACGCGGCCTATGTGGACGAAACCATCATCAAATGAAAGCTAAAATAACAAGGTTTCTTCAAATTAAATTTTTATAAGCACATAAGCTGTGTTTCATGTGGAAAATGCGAGTTGAAAACTTTGAGGGGTGAGAAAGTTGGGAAAAAAAAAATTAAAGATCGGGACCATTTTTATATGAAAATAAACCTTAGCATGTCTCCTCTCTAAATAGACCAAAATCAACCCAGGGGCACGTATTTCCGCGAAGCACCAGCTGTTGACAAACATACACCCTCCGTTTGATTTTGCCTTCTGCGCATGACGCTCAATGGACGAACGCAGTACCGGTGAGGCGAAAGTCAGCGATCCGGTCAGCGATAATCCTGCCGCTGTGAAAATTGGGCTTCATGCCAGCTTTATCACAATAAATTGTCACTTTTGAAATCCCCTAAAGCCCTGAAAAAAACTGAGTTTGTTATCTATGTCACTGACTGTAGGCTGAGGAGTTTTCAAGGACCAGAGATGATATTTAAAGAAAATATGGACGCCTGAAGTTGGTATTCCGTGACTTATGTGAAAACTAGCAAAAAAATGTGAAATTCCACAAGTCTTAAAATTCAATAACTTCTTTAAAAATCAAGCTAGAGAGATAAACTTGGTATCATTTTTCTCAGGGCAGTGAGCTCTTTACATTTAAACTGATAGCAGACAATTTTCAGTGAAAAAAAAAATTAGTTTAGACCACCTACTAATATATAAAATCCCCCTTTTTTGGGGCTCTGCCAGCCAGTGTCAGAGTGTAAAAATGTGTAAAATGACCTGTTATCTAAATAAAGCATCCAAGTTTGAAGTTTCAGGTACAATCTGAGCCTTCTAGGTGAAAATAAAGTGTGTAGGCCTATGTATTCGCATGCCGTCAAAACCAGCCAAATGAATAATTGGGAACCAAATCAGAATTAGAGGTGATCTTTTTTTAAAGACATTTGTGAAAAGTTGGGGCGTTGACCCCCCTTTTTCTTTCCGTTAAAATATCGGGCAAAAGAAGTACTTTAACCTCCATGGAAGAAATTTCCTGAAATCACAGTGATATAATTATATAGAATAATATAAAATGTTAATGCCAAAAGAAGTAAAAACAATAGGTGTCAAAGACCAACATGGGCAAAGGGAAATAACTTAATGACTACAAACACAAGAAGTGCATCATATCACTGTTTGCAGCACATTTCGAAGTTTTGAGTGAAATTCACATTATTAAATAGTGAATTTCACACAAAGATGACCTTTTACACACATTATAAGAAATGATGAAGATTTGTTAGAGTTTTGCTCCTGAAATGGCTACACAGATATGCTGACATTTTCCATCTACCAAGACATGGGATCCAAAATCCTCACCCAATATGTCTTTGTTATCATCTCGAAATTTAATTTCTTCAACAGAAGCAGCACCAAAGACCAAGAAAAGAAAAGCTGTAAATTTAATTTGCAGCTGATCTGATGAATCACTGCCATTTTGATGATAAAACAATGGAAACTGCCACTTATTGCATGTACTTGCCATTAAGTCTGTAGAAGTCGAAATTGCTGGGATCATCATAGGGGTTTGGATCACCAGAATTTGATTTACGATTTTAACCAGGAAAGTACTTGTATAGCCATGGTATTTTGATTTATGGTTACACCATCTCTATCGCATGGGGAAATTTTAATACGGTCACTCCTTCAAGCCTTGCTATTTTTCTTCTTTTTTTTTTTTAACTTTGCGAGCCCTGAAAAAGGCTGTTTGGATCGAATGTGTTCGAGCAGCGGTAGCCATGATGAGGCCTGTAAGTGTTAGGAAAAAAAATAATAATTGTCACCTCGTCACCTTTCCCTTTCTCAAGTAACCCCCCTCCCAATCCTGTGCTGTGGAGCTGAGCATGAGTAGTACTCACTTTGTGGCGCGGGTAAGTCTGGGCAAGTTAAGACAATAAGAAAAGCGCAAACGTTTCGAGTAAAGATTTGCGTGGGTGGTTAACTGCTCTCTTTCTTTCTCAAATTTGATTTTCCTACAAATCATTTATTTTGAAAGTTTGATGCATGCTTTCGGCATTTTTTGTCATTTCAGTCAATGTTTCAAAGCTCAATACGGCCTACCCAGTAGAGACCTACTATAACCGTTTACTCTGCTGCAATTTATTCTTAGTCACGCGAACTTTTTCCTTGCTTTTATTCTGCAATATGGCCAGATTAATGTTGCTTGTGCAGTCTTTTTACGGTCTGCAAGTAATAAATGACAGAAAGTCCTCCAGGTTATCTTTTGTCTCAGACACACGTTTTCTATAGAGCACAATCAGAGGCCTATGCCTAGAAAACCATTTGTTTTTTAACAGCAGCACATGTAGATAACCGGTGGTACTAACTTCTGCGGGTACATCATATAGTGCTGTATCACCGACTGAGTGATTATCGATCAATACTTTTACTCCTGTGCTCCCACCTGACATTCCCCTTAATTGGTCGCGGAGTACTGCTGTTCAATACACACCCTTACCTACCTACCAACTCCTGCCCTCTCAGGCACTAACTTCTTTGTTTCACATCTGTTTACTGTGATTCTGCACAGTGTGGAAGAACAGTGAAGGCAAATTTGCAGATATGACGGCCTTAGCCCATTTGAATTAAAGAAAACCCATGATGCTGAATTCGAGAAACGGGGATACTTTCACTGTATGCAAGGAAGAAAAAAAACAAACTAAAACTTCACTTCCTGTTGATTTAAGAGAATTCGATTAATCTGAATTTGAATTAGGTGGACTCGCCTGTATTTAACCTTTGGTACTGCCTCCATACAAAATCCAAAAGGTAGAAAATTGCCTGGCAGGTAGAACAATAACCTACCAACCATACAAACAATCTTACTCCTATATCTGCAGCATAAGCAATTGGCGAGTTAAAATTTTAAGGGGCCTACAAAGTCTCTTATAAGTAAATTATGCTGCTCTCCTATACTAGTACTGCAAACAGACCTGAATACTTACACAATGATCTACACAGTGCATGAAATCTATTATTTCTTCGACGCATGTTTCTGCTGTTTTGGATCTGCTTTCTACACGTGCGTTACATTC
Organism: Ellobium chinense; assembly: GCA_033807755.1. NCBI lineage: Eukaryota > Metazoa > Mollusca > Gastropoda > Ellobiida > Ellobiidae > Ellobium > Ellobium chinense. The sequence goes on along the minus strand of JAWQUT010000115.1, from coordinate 1,314,353 downwards.
TTCAAGCCTCTCTTTCAAAGTTGCACAATCCTTCTTCTGTGCACAGCATTCTCTCAACTCATCCTGGGGATCCTGAAAATCCAGGAATGTAAAACTCATTCAAACATAATCACATAGTCCAAACTGTATTACACTTATTTAGAACAAATAAGTGAATATGAAATCTTGCAAAATATTCAGCACAGTGAATCTACTCAAGAACTTCCACTTTTTATCTTTCAGATTTTCCTTCAAGCTTTCCCTTCCCTTAAACATCTGTCTACTCATTATTAATAGCTCTTAGAAGCTATTTGATACTCCTCTATGACAGCTATGCGGTAAGCCCATGTAACATGTAAAATAGCTCTGGCACTGTATACTATCCACAAGAGCTAGGTAATAACAATGTGAAGTCATATGAATGGACAAGCCTGGATATGAATTTGATACGCCTTACTGTTATTACCACACTTCTGGAACCAAACACAATAATTATCACTGCCTAACAAGGTAATTCAAAGAAAACTGAGCACCCAATCTCACTATCAGTTACAAGGTTAAACATGCAGTTTTGTTGCAATATCTGCACCTGATGCACACACAACTAATACTCACAACTAGTTCAGCATCTTCCTCTTCTTCCTCCTGAAAGTAAACAAACACAAACCATTAATAAAGATACCAAAAAAAAAAATGTATGAACAACACACATGTTGCTGTAATTTGGCCAAGTACAGAAAAATGAGGATAATAGTGTTTCCATTTGAAAGACAGCATCCTTGTGCTCAGAATACAAAGGTTTGATGCATTTTCTTTGTTCTTTAATACACTGGTAGAGAGACTACCACTATGAGTTTTTCTTTTTATGCGCTTTAAATAAGTAAATAAAAAATGGCAGATCTGGATTTGTCCTCCACCCAAAAATAATCAAGAAGTTTCAGAGGGAAACTCAGTACAGAAGTATTTGTCTAGCCTCCCAGTGTTTTCCCTAGGTCACATGAGCTGAAGGAGACTTCCCCATTTGTCATCAGATCAATTTGANAGGATGTTAACATTTAGAGATTTAGAGGTATTTTTTGTTTTTTCCTTAAGTATTGCAAAACTTTGGAGAGCACAAAAGAAGAAGAAATCCATGCCCATTCAACGTTTTGAAATTTAAGGGGCAAATCACGCAGTCTGAAGAAAACACTGGCTCCTCACACACAAATACATGAAAATGAAAACAGTTAATTGTGGGAGGATGAGATTACTACGAGGTGTGCTGGCACAACTCTAATATGAAACACACAAAAGATAAAAGTAATACAATACTGGGCACAGTAATATCATCTCACTAACTGTGCACTTACGAATTAAATGCACCCTGCAGCTTTTCATAATGGAAAGTCATTGTAAGATCACGTAGTTATTGAAAGTACAATACTGACAGGTCAAACAAGGGAAAGCACCTATGATTTCAAACTAATCTAATCAAATTATAAAAGGGACAGCCAATAATAAATTCTTACAAAAGTTGGTGAAAAACACATCTGCTTTTCCAAGGTCTGACCAACATAGATTCAGTTTGCTCATGCTCTCTGAAACTACAGAGTTCCAGAATCTCCAATAAATTTCTCAGGCCTACATTTAGTACTACTTAGTTACGCGATGAACAAAATAGGTCACTCGGGATGATGAAGCCCATTACATACACTAATCTCTATAATAGTCATTTTATACCCAGCCTTTTGCTGTCTGGTTTGCCACAGGGAATCTTTTTACTCCACAGTGAAGAAGAGAGCAAAACCCTTCCGTAACTATGGGAAACAACAACCCAACAATAAATGTGCTGTTTATCAAACATGCAAATTCTATGTGAGCTGTGGTAAAGCGGGGTGGCCACTAACAATCCTGGCAATGAAAAGGAATATAATTTGGATGATATGCCTATTACTACCATTTCTTGTGCACCAGAACATAGCACTTTCTTATTCTATATTTAAGAGTAAACTAAATTGCTGACAGCTCATTTTGTTCACAGGATATAATATATTGTCAAAGGTGGGATTTTAATTCATAAGATTTTATTTCAATTATAGTGTCTCTTTGTGTGTCTGTATGACTCAAATATATAATCATAGTGATCATGGCGCATGTTGTCTGCCCGCTGATCAACTGACACCAGGCTGCACCACCTCGTTCAGTTGGCACTGGCATGCAAATTTATTCTACCATTGCACTCAGCGTTGTGGAGTGAAGGTGAGAAATAGTTCTGCCGTAGCATCACAAAGGTCAAAGTATCAATGTTCAGTAATTCCATGTTCTGGAGACATTAATGAAAAACAAAGAAGCATAAAAATACCCAAGAATATCTGAAAGGGTTAACAAGTTACAAGAGTGCTCTAATATTCCTCAAACTTCATGTTGGACTTGATCATTTGCTGTATAGCCACTTCAACATTAAATTGCAGATGAAACTCACATTGCTTCACCTACACAACTTCATGAAACATTCCTTTCTTTCACACATGTCAATCCATTTCTTCACCCACATTTCCAGTGTTGCTCATAAGGGTGGCTGCTACATTTCAAATGTACCATGTTCCCAACTGAAATATTGATGCTGTTTCCAAAGAAATGCAGGAAGACAGAAGACTTTGACAAATTATAGTTATCTTGATCTCTCAGTGATACTCAGACACATTCACTCTCATTCCTGGGCTCCACTGAGTACTGAATTAATGAAATCAATGCACTGCTGCACAGTTTATCAGGCACAAGAAATCACTTTCAAAGATTTGATATTTCATTTCTGGCTACCATAAAACCCAGTCAGACATGATTCATTAACAAGGGATAGAACCTTATCCATGATGAGAAAAACACCAGATATAAAGTGACTGCCTTGCATTATATATATCAATAACAGCTTGAAACAACAAGGACAATTAGCAGATATTTTAGACTCAGTCTGAATCAGGGAAACAAGTTCATACAGACTTGTCTGGATTGCAGTGATGATGTATCCAGGAAGAAGTAAAGTCTAATACTAGTAATGCGAGACCAATGACTAAGGAACTGGAAGGCCAGCTGAAGATGATGAATTGGGTGATATGGTGCTAAGCATCTTAAAATGTCTGATGTGAAACATTCCAAAATGTAGTCCTGCAATTTAATAGTACAGTCGACTCCGCTTAATCACCTCGTTTCCCGGGGAACCAAATTTTTTCTATATAAAAGTCCCTGGATAATCGCCTCTCGCTCCTGATAATCAACCACTCTTCAGCACCCGTGAATTTAAAGATCAGCGGTTGAAGGATTACAGTTGACAAACAAATATGTACACATACGGTTTAACTGCGCACGGATGGCAGACCAGTTGACTGAGTGACAGCTGCCACGTCGAAATAGGTGTGATAAGCTTTTCCTCCCCACCTCCCCCTCCCCCACTTTATCCAAAGCTATGCGTCACCACCGTCGCCCGACCGTGCCATCCTACTCCTTATTGTTTCCTGGGCTAGTGCAAGGTGGCCAATGAGAGAGACCGCAGAGATCAAACATTTTGTGCGCTACAACACCATCAAACTTGAGCCTGTCCCGAGTCTGGCGAGGAGAAAGTGTCAATGCATGATATCAAACACGACATCATAGAAATTTAACCACATTACCAAAAATATGGCTGAAATTACCTTCTCCGCTTAACCGCCCACACGGAGTCGACTGTATATTATAATATCACCCAAAAAAAGGTCAGCTTTTTTTGGGGTAATAGGCCAAGCAAGTTTTGTTGTCCACTGATTTTGCTCAGATCTGTTGCATCAGTCACAAATCATCTATAAATGACCTTCTATCTATTCTTGCAGAAAATGTGGTAAAATTTGCACCAGTTTTGCAAAAATAACTCTGTAACCTCATTATATTTATCACCACATCACATTGTTTACTAGGGTGCCATTGCAAAGTTGTAGATTTGGAACACATTTTCTGTGTTCTTGACGACGCATTATTATGAACGGGCATAAAAAATGCTCACTTCAGCTAAAATCAGCAAAATTTGCAGTAAAGCATAAAAAAAACTTGAAAAAAAATCTGCTACCGTGATTTTCTAAGGGGACAGTTCTATAGTTGTCAAGAGCATAAAGCCTGTCTCCCTAAGAATTTTCCATTTTTCAGTGATTTTTCCTGTTTATTAACTTGTCGCTCCTGCTTGCCATCAAACAGATTATGTCACAACTTTATGTGCACTCTGCAGCTTAGGTTTGTTAAGTTGGCATTATGATGTCACATTCCTCAAATTTGGCACTTTTTAAGGGGTGCGTGTCAAGAAAAATAATTTGGCGTTCCAGCTGCTTCTTGGCTTAAAAACAGTGTATGTTTACTCACAATTAATGCACGACAAGGTAGACAGTGTGAAAGGATATCAATGAGGCCTGGTTATAGGTTTCATACAAATGTATGCCTACAAACATTGACAGGCTCATACTAGTGATAGAAATGGGGTTGACCATAAAACTGCATCAAACCTGAACAGCTGAAGTTAAAACTTCTTTTCTGGGAGTTCCAGTATTTGCTATCTTGCTGTAAAATAAGATTTGTGTTTTTACTTACTATCTAAGAACAGACATGCAAGCAGGTTTTAAATCTAAGAAATCAGAAAATTTCAATTGACACCCCAGGTTCATTTCATTTGACCACCCCAACTTTGTAATGCTCCACAGAGATTACCATCACATTATACTATTTTTGCATGTTCAGATAAAACAAAAAACAAATTAAAAAATACAAATTCTAAGGACCCAAACTCCGAATATAGTATAAAATATGTTTACATACACAAAAGCAAATACAGGCACACTTGCGCTGTGGATATTAAAAGGGAACAGCATTTGTACATGTACCATGCAGCACCAAATAACATAATATTTTGACATCATCAAAGTGTTACTGGATAATAAAAATCTCTGACATCACTTTTTGCAAAAAAAAAAAAAGTGGCTAAACGGTTCAACATTTCATGATCATGACAAGGAAACCATACTACTACAATACAGACCTCACTTTTCTTTCTTTTTATCAGTTTCTCTTTCCTGCTTCCCTGTTTCAGAAACATCATGTTTTATTAACATAACTAAGCTGCATTTTCTTCTGTGGAGACTTTACTACTGCTGACCTCTATTTCCATACATCAGTTTCATTCCACAACATGATAAAAGTTGTCATTAAAAACAGCTGTGAAATTATTCACTGAATATCTTATATGACACAGAAACATAGCATCTGGTTATAAGAAAATGTTGTCAAACAGAAATATCAATTAAGCAATATATATGGTATTAGGTGAAGCGGACTTGCTTTCAGTGACACTTAACAGTAAACCTAATTTTTACCCAGATTAATCAAATAAACTTGATGAAAATGAAACAAAGCAACATTTCACAATAAAATCATGTTTCTGAGATAACATTGCATTCATTCTGAGACAGTACATTTAGTTTTGACATGCCGCTATAATGCTTGCATTTTATCACCACAGATGAGTGGAATCTATGTAATTTGTCAACATTGCACTTTAAGAGACACTACTTCTTTCTTCTAGTGTTTCTAAATTCCCTCATTAGTGCAGCATAACTCTGTGGATCCATATAGTCAAACACACCCATTATAAAATTCATTTGGCCTGCTAAACTATACTGTATGAACTTAGTGAGCATATTTTGTATTAAATTCTCTACTAGTAAGCTAAGTGAAGCAAGGGGTGTAACTTGTGAACAAGAGTTTCACAGACTTACTGCCTGCCTATAAATCCAAGAACACTATGTGCCATCAAGGACTAATTATGTGACCAGCTGATACTGGTCATAAAGTTTTTGTCTGGCCTTAAACAAGAGAGAAGCATGGGTCATCTGTGCAAGCTGATGTCCAAGTGAAAAAGAGAAAGATAACACTAATGCTAAGAAAATGGGGCAGTACAGGACACATAACATATGCTTTAAAATGTCTCTTAACACTCCTATTACATAAAGGAATTTGTGGAAGCAAAAAGAAATACTTGCTTTCTTTAATTAATCATAGATGTTTAAAACTGGTTAAATCAAATCTCCTCCTCCACCTCTTCCCTCCCACCCCCAATACAAACAAAGCAAACAATATTGATTTGCTGTCATCTAATCTAGGCAACCCCAACAACAAATCATTTCTGCCCCTGGTGTAGAATTTGGTGTTAGATACTTTGCACTGGTGCACTAGCTTCGAATATTTTCAGGCTCATTATCCACCTTCATTGTTTATCCATCTTGAACATCACTTATGGAAAAACAAGGCTGAACAATGTCCATTATGATGCCTTTATCTCATTAAAACAATGGAAAATTATAAATAATAACAAATTTCAACCATATGAAGAAGGAATAAAGCATACCAAATCATAATTTCTTGACAATGAACATAAACTTGTCAACTAAACAAATAGCCTACTTGGCCAGCAACCTCTTTCTTCTCATCCTTCCCATCATTTTTATGCTCATTTTCTCCCTCATTTTCTTTACTCAAAGGCTCACAAAAACATATGCAAAAACAGTTGTCATCAGGAGACTCTTTTTCATCTTCATCTTCCTCCCCATCTTCTTCAGTTTCTAATGCCTGCTTCTCCTGCAAACATAATGCATTGTTAAAGCAAAGTATGATGAACAAGTCGAGACGCCTCCTGCCTTGAGATTTCTGAAGTGGTGTCCCTTGCTTAACTCGCAGAATGAATGATGACATTACCAGAAAATGATTACAGCTAATTGCAACTCTTGAGTAATGTAGAAACAACTGTATTTAAAAGGAACTGCAAATGTCGGTGATTTCACAATAGCAAAATGTAGTTTGAGCAAAATGTTGCAACTTTAAAAAAGTTTTGTTACAGTAAACTGTGTTTAAGCAGATTCGGCTCTATTAAAAAAAAAATGTGAATGTCACACAAGGTTAAAGAGAAATAACAGTAATCTTTTAGGTCCGTTTCATCTGATTTTCTTGCTAATTGGTCTCACAGCAGGTTTACACTCAATATTTAAATCTCATGTGGCAAATTTTTGTTTGCACCGTTAAGGACTGGGATTTCAAACCCCTTCAAACGTTTCTGAAAATTCCCAACAAAAACAATCTAATCAGAGATTATGACATTTGAAAAGATGAAATTTAATATGTGTCACAATGAAAATGGGCAAAAATTGGTGGTCCATACGGCTTCACAAACAGTAGACTTTCTCCATAATGTTACAACTTCTACTTCTAATCCTCTCAAAACATGGAGTGAAAAGGAGCTAGAGAATAGTTTTGAACAAATAATCCAACAATTTCCATACACTTTGCGTGTTTTGGGAGGGAGGATGAGGCCAAGAAATTCAACATTGCCAAAGTTGTGGAAACTGTCCCCAGGAACTTTTTTTGCAAATCACAACATTTGTGGGAATCATTGTAAAAGAAACTAAGAGGTGACTGGACTAGTTATCTCTCTGACATAAATGCCTGACTTCTCCAGATCTTCCTTGTCTTTGGACATGTGGCATCCAAACTCCTGCATGGCATGTATACTATACTTTCTGAGTTTCTTTTTTTGGACTTTCCTATCACATACCTTAATTGTGCCTGATCATGCCTCAACTATCTCTTGGGACAGAACTGAGTTTCCTGTTATAGACTAACCACCAAATTTGTCCTTTTCCTTGGATATTTCCCTGCCACTAACCACAGTTGTTAAAAATAATTTTAAAAAGTAATTTAACAAATTAGATTACTTCCAGAAAAAAAGTAATTAATTACAAGTAGAATTCTTTTTAAAAAATAGTAATAAATTACGGGTAGATTTTAAAAGTAATTAGTTACTTTTTTAAAATTACTTTTCAATTATTTTTATGGTAGAGAACTGTTGGCTGGTTTCAAGAAAAGAGAACTACAATTAAATTTTGAACACATTAACAGCATATCATTTCAGTTGCAGAAATAGAGCAATGAGCAGGGTTGGGCAAGTTCACCAAAAAAGTCAGATCAGATCAAGATCAGATCATTATGGGAAAAATGCCCTTAGATCCAGGTTAGCTCAGTTCATGGAAAATTGTGTATTTTTCAGATCAGCTCAGTTCATCTGAGCAGAATGAGAAACTTACTTCATGATATGAGGATAAGCACTTTGCAGCAGGTGACAACCAGCAGGCAGCAAATCTACAGTGCACATAACAAAGCCCAAATCAGCGTTTAAATATGGTACCAGTTTCCCCAACCCCTCCTCCCACCCCACTCCCATCCTGCCCCAAAGGATGCCGATTGAACTAGCGGACCATCTATTACGTGGACCAGACTGTCCAGACATACAAAACTGTAGCCTACTACTAATGTGCATGACCAAGCCGAACAATGAACATCTGACCATCATCTGGCGTCATCAAAAGAATAGTCGCGCGCCGCAGTCCAACGCTACGGACAGCCTGGCGCCGGCGCTGGATACCGGGCAGCTGGTGGGTTGGCAGTGGGGATAAAGACGCAATGGATGAAAGAATATAAAACGTGCGTTCTGTTGCCTATCTAAATACTAAAAACATATTCAGTACATTAGTCTTTCAAAGCGATGAAGATAAAGTCTAAACAAGGCGTACATCTGACAAGAAATAACTGCCAATTCACCTTATCATTCCCCAATCCAATTCTGCTAGACTGAGAAAGAGACTGCAGTCGACTGGTAACGTCACGCAAGGTTACATCGATGTGAGTAACAGCCGTAACAGGCATGGAACTGGTCCGGGAGAAGTTAAGGTTTCACACACTAAGGCAAAACGTTGTAATGTCGAAATCTGACCGACGAAGACTTTGAGGGGTGGAAAACGCCGCCCTCACACTTAAAATTGTTTTCTTTTCACTCGCCCTGCTAAAAAAAAATCGTCATTCGGTCGGTTCAGATTTTCGAGGTCGATATGAAGTTGTGAACTGAGCTGATATTTATGTAGTTAGAAAACTCCAGATCAGATCAAGATCAGATCAAACAGCCAAAATAGGTATAGTTCAGATCAAGATCAGTTCATCTAAAACAGCTGTTTAGCTCAGATCAAGATCACGTGATCTGATCTAGGATCACGATCTGAGATCATTTGATCTCAGATCTGCCCAACCCTGGCAATGAGTCAATGACTGAACATCACAATCAGCATGATTTTTTTTTTCAACGACTTTTGAAGGTCAAATTGCAGTGAAAATATGAGTAGCCCCTGCAAACATAGAGCAAATACACTTATGAAAAGTTTGAAACTTTTATCTTTTTACCTTTAGAGGCTGTATTCACTTATGGACCCAACCTCATATTTTTTCTCAGAGAGGGAAAAATGCACACTAACAGTCCACTAACACAACAAAATTTTTTACGCCAGGGCCGCCAATGTGTCAGATGCACACCTGTCATGTTACTGTACATGTGAGATGGTCAAGACTAACAATGGTGTTTTAAATGCATGTAGAACCAGTTCAGGACTTGTGGCTGCGAAAAGTGCGATCATTCAAATTAAATCATTTGAGTTCACAAAGAAAGTTTGCACGAGTTAACTAAAATCCAAGTTGCTGAAGGGCGACTGCTGGGAGTCCTATTTAGCTGACTATTAATAACAAGAAGTATCTGAAATTACATGCACTCATTTCCAAGTTTTGGGTAATTAACTAGACTACTTGTCTAGACTCTAGATCTAGTCTACTCAGCCACTACTTTGTAAAAGAATGTAATTAATTATGGACGCCGTTATTCGTACAATTGTTTGAATAACTATAACTGGTTATTCGCACAATTGTTTGAATAACTGGTTATTCGCACAACTGTTTGAATAACACCATTTAACACGAATAACCATTGCTGTTTAAGGACGCCGTTATTCGTACAATTGTTTGAATAACTATAACTGGTTATTCGCACAATTGTTTGAATAACTGGTTATTCGTACAACTGAATAACGATAGGTATGAAGATGCTGGCTTTCTCTAACAACAGCACCGATTTAGTCGAAGTATCGATATAGTCTATGACCTGTCTATGACTAAATGAACTACATCATCATTGCGGTGCTGTCCTTCGACATTGCCAAGATGCCAACAGCACCTGGCATTTTGATATGCAATTTTAAATAGTTCCTATAAAATCAGAATGGAGTGGCCTGGCCTTGGTCTACCTTTCAATATCCCGGGCAAAAATATCAAATTTCCAGGTTCGTCAAATTGCGTTGTTTAGAGAAAATAGTTGTCATAAACAGCAATGGTTATTCGTACAATTGTGCAGCATTTGTACGTACAATATTATTATTGTCCGGATAACTAGTGTGAGTTATTAGTACAATTGTGCGGATAACCACTCCGTTAATTATTTTACTCACTAAGATTCTAAGAAATAGAGATAACAAGTACTTGTAGGGTAACTACAAATATTCGCATCAACAACCCTGCCACTGACCCAATGACCGTCTAGAATCTCTGCTGACCTACCCCAACCACTTGAAGTCGTTAGTCGAAGCCGACGTCGTCGTCGAAGCATCATTGATCCAGATATTGTTTTAAATTTAGTGCACGACCACAATGGCACAGATTTATTATGTAACATCAGAAGTTCTGACATCTATGGAAACTGGACTATTACTATTAGTATTGGAGAGGATACTCTGACAAAGTCAATGCCATAGGATAGACTCCCATGGGCCATACAGTCTCGACAAATAATGGCTGAAACTTCATCTCTCTAAGTCTACAAGGTCAAACGTGGAAAGTAATGGTCATTCAATAACAAAAGCTCAAAGGTGAAAGCCCATAACTGCTTGAGCAAATTCATATCAGGCAGTCTCCCCTAGTCGATAAGAAACTTTCTGCACACCACAGTAACATAATATCATACCTCCTCCTTTGGGTCGGATGCAGCAATAACTTTGTCGCCCAACACCATCTTGGATAACTACACTTCCGGAAAGACCAGGTAAAGTTAAAAAGTGATGGTGTTTGATGGTGAAAGCATTAAAGTAATAAAGAAATAGTGATCGTCCCGAGCAAAAAATATTGAACATCAGTTTTTTAAACAAAAAATGTATATGAAGTTTGTGAAGAGATCCCTATGACTCATCAAGCAGACTTTTTCTTTTCTTTAATATTAAAATCCAAGCTTCATCAGAAAATAACGTCTAGCATTATCCTGGCATAAACTTACACACAGTTGCCAGATTTTTTCAGCATTCATGCCTATCTAATGATAAGGGGTGAAACTGCAGCATTATACCGGTTATAACTTATACCCATTCGGTTCGCGATTTGATGATGTTTCAGTGCAAATTCCTTTTTATCTCCCTGATTTGCAATTAACTTCAAATTTCTCTTTTAATTTGAATTGCCGCCGATTGTTGTTACCATACCAAGTTGGGTGGTCGAGACAAACTTATATTTATTAGTTGGTTAAGACTCTTAAAGTAAGGCACGCACATCAAAAATAATTTTCCGTTTTGCAATACTTTTTCTCTCTGAAAATTATCTATGGTGCCCACCCGGTCAATTTTGCGAAGAAAGAGCATCGTTCTGTTACCGTGCGCGTAGGCTATGTAATATGACGCAATAAGGAGAGCTAGAGTTACCGGGTTTGGCCCTTGCGTCCAGAGTTATTCCCCTTCCCCGATCAGCAGTAGCCTGTGGCAAAAACGCTGACGTCACTTACGTTACAGCAGGTACAGACACCTCTATCCGACAATGTATTATTCAGCTTTTAATTAATGTTCTGGTATTCCAAATTCAAACGTAAAGTTTGATAGTGTAAGCCAGAAAAGGTATTCTGCATTTTTATTGCCTCAGCATGATTTTATATGGCATATCTGCTGTTTACAGAGGACTTAAAACATTCATACCAACATGCTATCACCCGCCCGCAGAGCACTGGCTAGACAGCTTGGCCATGTGGCGAGAACGTATTTGACATAAGCTTATGGCCGCCACGCGAGCAGTGGTTGTAACAATTCGGACTTTGGATAATTTAACCCTGTGGGTTGTCTGGGGCCAGCAGAGGCGTTATATCATTATGACAGATGCTTGAAAGACTGTTTTATTGGAATAATAGGGTATTGTATGATTTAATATGGTCTGTAGGACGGTGCAGTCTTCCTTTAAGACCAAAGAATCTACAACCTATTGGGTTACAACACTACATTCCACACATGCAAAACTTTTGCATGGGATCGGGGCGGTTCTTTAATTTATGCTCTTGCAATTTGATCACAGAGTCATCATAACTTTACTAGACCTAGATCTACATAATATAAAATGAAAGATGAAAAAAGTGAAAAATGAAAGATGTGCAGTGCCAGAGCCAAGCACCTCATTACAAACTTTCGGGACACTCTCAAAGTGTGCTTGATGTTAATGAGCCAATAGGAAAGGGGGATATAGGAAAAATAGGAAACTCTCTTACTCAGAGAGCGAGACAACAGAAGATCTTCAGAGGAAGATAACCCCGTCTAACAAGTGTTTCGGCCCTTTTGGACTTCCTGACACTCCAAAGGGGCTGGGCCATACTTGGGTCATGACTCCCAAGTGTCCTGTTGAATGTATGAGCCAAAAGGAAAGGTAGATATAGGAAGAAATACTGGAATAGGTAAAGGGCTGGACAGGGGAGGACAGGAATGGATGACACAATCCCACGTCCTTGTCCTGCCGATAACACCAAGTGTGAGCCATAGGAAACAGGAGCGGGTGAAGAGGAAAGGAGGGGGTGTGGATTGAAGCGGCTGCTGGGAATGATGTTAGTTGTGAAACAGGGGAGGGAGTGTCTTATCTCAAATATTCAGGGATTTCAGTGGGCACATTCACAAGCATATTATATGCAGGGAATTGAGGCCGTAGATAAGTTTGAGAATTCGGACACTAGAGCACGTAAGTAGGATCGCAATTCGCATAACCAAAGAAAGCTTCTTGAACAAAATTGGGCTACCCCCAAACCCCCCTCTCCCCTCCCCTCCCCCCCAAAAAAAAAATCATATATAAAAACAACCAACCAGAGGCAGGCAAAGCCTCTCCGGGGTTAGACTAACTGCGAAAATTACTTAAATTTATGTCGAGGCTACATCTCGAGGAGATTGTGAGGGAGAGTAAACAGAAGGGAAGATGCGAATTTGTTTCTAACGATTTCAGCGACTGCGCCATTCGACAGTTGACTGACCACATCCATCACTCCTCATCTTAGAAAGTGACATGGAGCTTGGGAAAGGAAGCTATTTCCAAGCAGAACTTGTCTAACACTGAATAGGCCTAATTATAGCTTTGTGTTTGAAACAAATAAACTGAGGAATTTAAGAGCATACAGCTCAATCAGTCAATGGTAGACATACAGGTAATGAGAATAGGAGAAAGGATCTGTTTCTACAATCCACGCCACAGGGGTGACAGAAGGTCATCCAGTGCAATATGATGCTCAGTACAGTGATTGGGTGTGTGTGTGTGTGTGTGTATGTGGGAGGAGGGGGGAGGGTGTTAAAGAGACGGATAAGGGCAAATCTTGGTAACACTAAGAACTATAACGAGCTCGCTCACATCGCGATGAGATTAGAGGTAAGGACTGGGGAAGGAAGCACTATTGGGAGAATCCTTTGGTTAGAGTAAAGGCATTGTTAGGGAAAAGAAAGCCCTCTTTTAAGAGTTCCAAGATAATGTCTTCCACGGGCTTTTCCATCTGTGTGTCTAGTCTAATCCGAAAGTTCACCACGGAAAGTCTTAGCTGTATATTTATTGCCTGAAACGCAGCAAATTCCTGGAACTTGCAAGGACTTTGCAGTTTGGGAGGAAAAGTACGCGGTCCCTCCTCAATCATCCTAACTCCTAATCCTAAACCTGCCCTTATCCTAAACTTTGGTTGAGTCCCAGGATTTTGCCCAATATTCTAGGCAAAAAACAAATTTTGTGAAGTCTTTCTGAATGTTTTGGTTGGTCATTTTAGCATGAGCGAGTGAAAAATTTTAACAAACGATTCTGTTTTTTGTGTTTTTTTAAAGAACTCTTTAGTATCGAAGATTAAGGATATCCCTGGAGAGCGTGAACGCCAGTTGAGGATCATAAAACATCATCTGTCAAATTAATAACCTTAATCCGGACACACATTCGGGGTATAAAAATGGCACGCACATCAGCTATGGGCCTATCATCATCAGGATCCTCAGTTGATATGAGCGCTTTTGCGACAACAGGTCCGGTGTTTGAACGGGAATTATCATCAAGATCTACTGAACAGAGGTATGCTTACCCAGCCTCCCCTCCCCTTGCCTTAGAAAAACACACCACAGACATCCTTTATCATTCATGCCATGCCGATGCCACTTACACAAATTTCTGAAAAGCTCCGATTTTACAGCAGTTAGTTCTGGTTGTTTCTAACAGGGATTAATGCACTTTTCTAAATATAAACAGAAAGTCAGAGCTTTTCAGAAATTAGCAAGATTGAAGTAAGTAGTAATGTGCAATTGTTAACAATTTCAGAAGAATGAAGCACATAGGCCCTAAAATTCAAAAGGCTTAGCAGAACTCTAGGTTGATCCCACATAAGTGTCCCTTAATAATGTTCTTTTCTATGGCTTTGAGTCTGAAGCTTATTATTATTACAGAATGATGAATTTTAATGATAGTTGAAACTGAAAGGGTTTTTTGGTGACCAATGATCCTTAGTCTCTCTCTCTCTCTCTCTCTCTCTCTCTCTCTCTCCTCTCTCTCTCTCTCTGTCATTTTTTTCCTCTCTCTCTCAAATGATTATGGATTATGTAAATTTAGGGTGGGATTTAATTAAGATCTTTCTCATATGACAATTATTTGTAAAATCATTATTGGTTTGACTGTAGATCTTCCAAGACATTTCTCTCATTTAGCTTTCCCTGCTCATTTTATGCTCTTCAGCCCTGATGAAGCGTTCTTTGAGGAGGATTTGGTATGGCCAGATCCAACAAACAGATTTGAAAAGGTCAGTGGCATAAAACCAGCCATTCTCTCTGCCGAGCTGAAACATCTACACGGAGGATATAGGCCCAAAGACGTGTGTGAGCAAGCTCTTGAGGTTAGAAAGCGACCACGTCCAAGAGAGGTCCCATGGAATGTAGTGATCATTAAGAGTGGTAAGATTCCCATCATCTGTGACACCTGCTTAGTCACAGTTTAATGGAAATAAGTGGGACAATGTAAAGGCTGTGTTTAGTTTTTCAGCTACATAGTTCACCTTTATGTTACAAAATCCAGTTCAGTAAAATCCAGTTCTTGCTGAATTATCTATAATAAGGTTTTAAATTTCCTATGTCTGTCACTTCCATTTTCTGCAAGATGTTATCTTTCTCCCCTTCACTGGTTTTAATATTTTAAGTCAAGAAAAAGAAAGATGATCACATCTCATTTCAGTAATCTATTTTTAGTGTGAAATATCCTCCCTTAACCCAGACACGAAATACCTACAAGGAATTTCAAATTCATCAGCTATTGATGTTTATTAAACTACTTCACCAACTGCACTACAGGTTTGTGACACCTATTAGAAGGGCAAATCACTCATAGTGTACAACCCAATTAATCCACTGATATATAAAATCCCCCTTTTTTAAGGCCCTGCCAGCCAGTGTCAGGGTGTAGAAATGTGTAAAATGACCTGTGATCTAAATAAAGCATCCAATTTTAAAGTTTCAGGTACAATTTGAGCCTTCTAGATAAAAAAATAAAATGTGTAGACCTATGTATTCGCACGCGGTCAAAACCAGCCAAATGAAAATTTGGGGACCAAATCAGAATTTGAGGTGATCTTTTTCAAAAGACATTTGTGAAAAATTTTGGGCGTTGACCCCCCTTTTTCTTCCCGTTAAAAGATCGGGCAAAAGAAGTACTTTAACCTCCATGGAAGAAATTTCCCCAAATCACAGTGGTATATTTAGAATAACACAAAATGTTAGTAGGACCAAAAGAAGAAAAAACAATAGGTGTCAAAGACCTACATTCATGAGCTGTCAAGGGAGATTACCCACACCCAAATCATATTCACTGAATGTGTACCAAAAGCCAACAATTTGTAACAACTTGTCATGATAACGTGTTTGATCGCTGAGAAAACCCGATTTTCACATGTTCTGGAGTGATGCAACAAAGAGCATGGAAATCTAGGAAGGTAAGCAGTGTAAACTCACTGCCTCAACATATTTACACTGATAGAGCCACCAAAGATGGGTAGCAACTCACAGTCAGGTTGTGGATTACTATCAAGATGGTAATGCTTGCAAAGGTACTTTGCTATCAATGATGAGTAACTATTGAGAGGTGATAGATCATAGATGAGGAAGGCCTTGACCAAGAATAATTGTTGTATTACCATGATGCCTATCTTAGTTAAATATTTTGGTTTAATCTCAAGTTTCAAGTTGAAAATGAGCTAAAATGATTCATAATAAACTTTTTCTACAAAAAGATCAGCATATTTTAGTGTTTTTAACATTTCAGGTTCATAAAAGCCTGACTGCAAGAATGACATAACAGATTAAAGTCTGAAAGTCTGAGTGAGGTCATATTTTGGCATATATTGACATGGGTTTCAGACATGTAATATTTTGAAATTTGGTACCTCAGTGCTCAAAGAAACATCTCATGCACTTTTTGTTCATCTGGTCCCACTCTTCACAGAATTTTGATAGATGATGGTACAATGATCCCAAAAGAGGTACATTTTATGCATTGAGGAGAGATATTTGTTCTGTTTCAGATCCTCCTGACCTTGATCATATAGATGATCTGGTAAGCTGAAATTCAACTGTTGAGTGCATAGACTCCTTTGCTTTTTGTAAAATTAGTAATCATATCTCATGAATGCTTTTCATTTTAGATTTGGTGACCAAATTCAGCATATATATTTTCAATTAAATGACACAAATAGTTAGAGTGAACAAAAATGCAAGCTTTAAGATAGGTCAGGTTGGAAACTCAGTCTCTTAAATCATCACTGGCATCTCATATACCAGCAGGCTGTTTATTAATTAATAGCATGCACCCAATTCTAAGCTTTCACGTTTCTCTCAGAAGGTGTATTTCAAAGATGGAGTCAAGGTGAATGTGTTGATGGAAGATAAAAGTGTATTTTTTGAGAACTGCAGAAAATTTTGAAACATGGATTATTAATGTAGAAATTGCCCAAATGGGTAGACACTGGTTGTACACAGACACAGGTCAAATCTCTGTGTATTCATTTTAGTTGCCTCCACTTTAATTGCAATTCGTTAGGAACATGGAAAAAGTTATGATTACAGATTGGCATTATTTCCCACTATTTTATGTGAAGTGTGTGTAGATGGTGGGGAAGGGAAAGGGAAGATAAACACCTGTGAGTTTTCCTGGGTTTGAGGCTGTCACTTGGCAGTAACACATGATACCAAGTACATGTCACCAATTTCCTGGCAGATGAACAGTTGCAGAGTCTGTGGTCAGTAGTGAGGGTCTTGATCAAGGCTGCCCTTCTTGTAGTATCTTCCTTTAAAACACTGAAAGCATGATTAGTGGTAATGATGTGTCTGTCATCTGCTTGAGGTTGGCCTTATCACACCTGTGATGGTAGTCTATACTTATAGCTACAAAATCTGCAGTATTTACCCTATGGCTCTGTTGTGTGTGTTCACTGATATAGCTGGTTAACTTCAATGCTTCCAACACTGATTGTTCCATTTATTAGCAATGAGATGTTTAATTATTTAAATAATGTTGCAGTTAATGAATTATCTTTTCTCCAAGATATAGTTTAAACAATTCTGTTCTCAGAAAAAGTATTCAGATTAAGATTATGTGAGCTGACTGTATTTGTAAGTGGTGAAATACCATTAATGGAGCATGGTATGTTCCATAGTCTGCTGACTAGCACAGTTTTGATTTTGATTTTTTGTTTTTTACATTCATTGACAGCATATTTCTGTATGGCATTACGGTATTCTCTGGTATAATACTGTACAAGAGAAGATGAGTGACTGAATTAGTGTAGACGAATCACCATTAGGTCTTTTGTCTTTTAGTACTAGCTGAAACAGCCAAATTGGTATGATGTAATGCTTAGAATGCACTATTTTATCACCTTAGATTATTCTTATTCTTCTTCTTTATTTTACAGGAGGAATTCTTAGTTCATGATAACATGTTCGTGGAGTTCTTCAATGCCTTCTTATCACTCCCAGTAAGAGTACATGTGATGATCATGTTCTTTTTTCTTGTTTCCTTAACTACTAATGTATTTTGTACTGCGTAACGTTAGAGCTAGTTAAAAGCACCTCTGTTTGAGTAGCAGTAAGGCTACTAAAAGATAGCATACAACTGAAGAATATTCCCGCCAAATCTTCAGAAAATAAGTTATTGTTCATTTTCAACCGTAATGTGAATACTATAAAGAATTCCAGGATATGTGTGGGTGCCTAACAAGACAGGCCAAATGGTCTTTACCTTTACTGTAAAATGTCAGTTAGTTTAGTTCATAAATGACGGTTCATAAAATTGAAAAGAAAGGACCATTTTCAGTATGGTCAGTCAGATCCTTTAGAAACTCATTGAAACACAGTGTGGCTGCTTTCTTTATATTGCTCTCTTTAATGTTTAGTCCCACTTTGCTTGCTTGAATCTGACTGATTTTCTCAACAGACATTCGCAGAAGCAGTTCGCTTTAATGTTGACACAGGAGGATTTGAAGTGGTCAGTGATGACAAACGAAAGCTGGCCCAACAGATCAAAGAGGCTGTCAGATCACAAAACACAACAGCTAATATGTATAAAGTGGCCAGACAGCATGCATTTTCAGACATCCCAATTGTACCGATAGAAGATGAAGGGGCCTCAGAGAAAGTGAAGCTAAAGACCACCTTTCCAGTGATAGTAAGTGAAGCAAGTCATTTTTACAGTCTAATATCTGGGGCAGGTGTTGGTCTTGGACGAGAGTATTATCCCATAGAACAGGGGGAAGTGGCTAAAAATGTATTCCTCTTTCAGTGGCATTCAGTATTCAGGCAAAACATTATATTTGCTGTTAATCTTTTAGACTATGTATCTTGTTGAATGACCAGACATACCATCTGTAATTTTGTAATTCTACATATACATTAAGATATCTGCCATACTGTGTTATCTGACAGTGCCTAGTCATAATAGAGCCAAGAGATAAACTTCACTGGAATAACTAATGACCCTGTTCAAATGATGGTTTGAAATTCAAATTAATAGCATTTTCTGTTACTTTTTCAATAAATTATTTCATTTTTAAATATTTTGTGATGACAATTTTCAGTGAGGGATGTCCCGTGTACATAGCTGCCAAATGTCTCAATAACATCAGAATATGATTTTGAGGCTGAAATCCACTAATCCAGTTTCACTGTGAAAAGCCTGATATTTTCATCTTATGCATTTCCACCATGAACGTCTGTTGTCTGGGAAACATTCATACTGTAAAGTGTGGCACAGTGACATCTTGATCTCCTATAGTGGGAGATCAGAAATCATAGACCATGCTAAAATTGCAAATCATTCACAGGTTTGCATCAGAGGAAGAGGCTGGATTAAAAAAAAATATCAAATTGTTCTTATTTATGTAATGTCATTACTGCATGGACCTGATATATTTAATATGTCTATAAGCCAATCATTTTTTCTTCTGCTAAGCTGTGCTACATGCTGAGGACCACAAGTAGGTGTTCCTATTTCAGTGTTGAGAAAAATGGAAGCTGTGCATGCATATTTACTTGTGCTGGACATGGTAAGCAGCTTTTCAAGTTTCATTTCTTTCCTCAGATGCTTAATAAAGAACAAGGTATGCAGTGGGTGAAAGCACAGAGAGTGCCAGTGTTCGTGAGAAGTGACTGCTATTACCAGTACCGCCTGGCAAAAGTCATCTCCCAAGCCCGTCTTTTTAATGAGCATGGGGAGTATGTGGTTATGAAGATTGATTACATGAACAGATCAAAAACAAAGCACAGATCTGTAAGTCAGTCTACAGATTCAATCTTTTATGTGGATCAGACTAAAGGGATTCTTACAGCCATTGGGCTACACAAATACAGTACACTTAAATGAAACAGTCTTTCTTTCTTTCTTTCTTTCTTTCTTTCTTTCTTTCTTTCTTTCTTTCTTTCCATATCATGACTGACTCTATTTTCATTCCCCTACCATGTATCAAAACAGCTTCACTAATGCTGCGTGTTTGTTAGGGGTCTGTGATAATAAACTTGTGTTGAGAGCTTGGCACAGTTACTTTTGGTGGAACCAGATTTAGGCAACTCACAAAGAACAGGAGTCAGGCTTGATCTTCTGGATGTAAGAACTGTTCATTGCATAGAAAATAAGACAATAGAAGTAAACTGCATACAACATGGGAATGCTGCTACATCCAAGCATTGTTTGGATCAGGGGGTTAGGACACACATAATTATATGTCATACTCAGTGAAAAAGTTAAGCTGGTGAAGGGAGACAAGCTAATGTAAATACCGCTAACTCTGCTTAATTGCACATGCCTAAAGGGACAGGGGAAGCTATTTGCTTCAAAGCCTAAAAAATCCACAGTATTTTTTAATAAATTTTCAACCCCATACCCGTTTCCTTCGCCCAAGCGCTTCCGAGAAAATGCAGCTTGAAAGTTGGGATTTTCACACCCTGCTGGCTGCCATGACTGGTTGTCCGGTCAGCGAGCGCGGGAATAGGGCTTGATGTCAGAAAGTGAGAGGCAAGCTAGAAATCATTATGCAAAGAGAATTATTCACATGCAATTACTTTCGCTGGCTCTAAATGTATGCCTTTTTTCATTTATCATTGAGAAAAGTCTTTTGTTAAACTGTGTGAACAACTGCCCGACTTTGATCGCAGTGCTGTAACCTTAGAAAAGGGAGGATAAAATAATATTTGAGAAAAAGAAAGATCTGTCTGACCACTATTTGAGTCTATTTATTAATGTTTGCACTGAATTTGTATTGTTGTCTGCTGTGTGGTTTATTGAGCTCTCACTGGCCTAAGATGTTGACAATATAAAATTATTATTTGCTTGAGGAGCACTTTCAGATAATTTAGATGCTGCCACAGTCAAATTTTCTGTGCTTAGGAGCGGCACTAGTTGTGTCACTGATCATAAATCAATCAAAAGGCTTACAAGAGCAGATAAAAAAAAAGGGGCACATCGACGTGAAATTTATTTTGACCTTTTTATTTTGGTCAGAGATGACCACGGAAGCATTTTTATAGAATACCCGGGAAAACTTTTGTAGTTTTTAAAAATTGAATTGATCAATCGGTCTTCACTATCAGTGAGGGGAATGAGACAGATCCTAGTATGGGTTGGGTGGGCACAATTTCAGGGATGAAGAGAAAAGGGGGTGGGGGGGATAAGGCAAGGAGCAATAGGGTGGTGGAATAAGAATCTAGGAAAAAACAAGGGGTAAGAACAAAAAACACTAGACGATGAGAGAGAGGGAGAGAGAGAGAGAGAGAGAAGAAGCCAAGATGCTTTTGTCCCCTGAGTCACTGTTCACTACCTGCCTTCTTGCTTATTTTCTTTAGCTACTCAGGCTCTCACTTTCTCTTATTGCTTCTATTCCCTCTTTCTCCCCCACTCTCTCTCTCTCTCTCTCTCTCTCTCTCTCTTTCTCTCTCTCAACC
>JAWQUT010000115.1:1257140-1292655 GCA_033807755.1 Ellobium chinense | reverse complement strand
CACCTCCCCAACTGTTGCTATGCTCAGCATGACATATCCATGCTAACTGCTATGGCCTTTTTCATTTTTCTCTTTCATTGTGGAGACCGGTTCTTTCTTTCCAAAGATTTCACAAGTATTCTCCAAATTATTCCCGTGGTCATCTCTGGCCAACATAAGAGTGTGAAACTATGTTCACATCGATATGCCAGCTGTTTGACCGGCTCTTCAACGCATGTTAACTGATTTATGACTAGTGATGCAACTAACACCGCCCCTAAGCGCAAATACACTGCCTGAGACAATAGTTAGCTGTCAATCAAATCCTGTCTTGCTGTGCAACATCTTGACAGCCTATGTGCCCCTCAGGCAAATGACAGAGAATGTCAGAACCGTGGACCAATGAGAGCTCATTAAACAATACAAGAAAAAAAAATGGCACAGACAACCATACATAGGCTATGCATACATTAATAAAGTGACTCACTCAGTGCTCACACAGATGCTTCTTTTATCCACTATTCATCCTGCCTTTTCTAAGATTACAGCACTGTGATCATAGTCGGGTACTTGCTGAGTCTTCAACAAAAGACTTAATGATCATTTGTGAAAAAAAGGCATAAAATTTAGCACCAAGGAAAGTTATTGCATGTGAATAATTCTCTTCACACAACGACTACTAGCTTGCCTCTCGCTTTATGACGTCACACCTTATTCCCGCGCTGACCGAACGACCAGCTATGGCGGCCCGCAGGGTGGGAAAATCCCGACTTTCAAGCTGCATTTTCTCGGAAGCGCTCAGGCGGAGGAAACGTGTAAGGGGTTGAATATTTATGAAAAAAATTGTAGATTTTTAAGGCTGTGAAGCAGATAGCTAGCCCTGTTCCTTTAATTGCAGTTTCCAATTTCTTGCAACATTTAATGGTTATAATACTGTGTCTTTCCATATGAAAGTCACTGGATAATTATGGCTCCTCTTAATCACCACTCATTCTTTCCTCTAAGAAAGAGTGCATGAAGTGACAGAATAATGAAAAATTTACTTTAGCCAACAGTGATTTTTCCTCTCTGCATCTGGCTAGGGCTGAAAAAATGATCATGAAGAGCAAGGCATGGAGAAGTTTATTGGTACTTGATTCAGTGTATATGAACTAAAAAAACTTCACACATCACATCTTTTTCTTGTGGCATTGCTTCACTTGCTCAACAGGTACCCAAACCACCCCCATCTGAAGAGGAGATTATAGTGAAAGAGATGTATATCAGCTTTGGGGACATGAAAGGGGCGGCAAAAGAGGCATGGTTCACTCATGCTAAGGAGCAGCTGAGGGCAGAAACAACGTCCACAACCTTATCACCAAGAGTTTCTAGCTCAGTGAAGAAAAGGTCAAAGAATGCGGTTTTCAAGAGTGCTTATTTTGGTGTTTATAATCCTGGTAAGTTGTTGCAGCAGATTCTGACCATTCTTTGATTTCACAGTAAATGAGGACAAGATTAGCTGGTGATTCTAAGCAAAAACTTCATCTGTTGAGACAAATTTTGAAAGAACATACTGCAGTGCGAGCAAAGATCTTGGGGAAAATGGGATATTGCTTTTGCTTTTGTTGCACTATTCTGGTGACAGTGGACCACATTAAGAGGAAAACTTGTATGCTTGCAGGAGTCTTGCATTATAGATGATAAGGGAAACTAGTTTTTGTTTTCATTTAGAACTAGAACAGACAGTGTAAAGGCTGATGTAAAATTTATCCCAGTGGGTATTGAATTCCTGAGGACTCTTATCTGCAAGCGTACATTTCCTTCCTCGACAATGAAGAAACAACTATCCTGAGGCAAATACAGTTGTGACTTGTTAATATGGACTCCAGGAAACACTTTTTGACAGAATGCTTTTTATCCGTTTATGAATTTTATCGATATTCCTGAAATTTATGCTTCTGAATCCAAACATAAGAGCTGGGAACACTAATGAATATTTATGGGCTATTGTGTCTTGATAATCCAAACAAATATGAAGGGAATTGTTGTCTTATTACATGTTTGTATTATCTTTAACCCATTTACAACTTGGTAAGTCTAGTGTAACAGGCAAGATAATGCATGCCCGACCAATGACACTTTCTAATCTTGTTTATTTTTTGGCATGGGTCAGATAGCACAGACTCATCATTCTGTCTGTGTCCCTATCTGCGACACCAGACAAATAAAGGCCATAAGTTCAAGATAAATTATGTGGATAAGCTGTTAGGATAATGGAATTCAAGGGCATTTGAAGTATTTTTTTGTAATTTTGATCTTTTGTAGCATTAAAAAATCGATTTGACTCCCCCTCTTCCCTTTCTGTATTTTTCTTTTCTTCTTTGCCCTGTGCTCTTCAGTTGCTTATTCATTCATTCATTCGTCCATTCGTCATTCATTCAACACAACTGTTTTGTGATTATTAATGCTACAATATACTTGAAACTTATGTCCTTCACCAGCCTTTGTTAATAAAATTTGGGAAAGACAAAAGTGAAAGACAATCATCATCTTTCATGCCTACAATAAATTTTTTTAACAACACATTCATACAAAGCCAAAGCTATAACAGGTAACAGTTGCTCATAGCTTTGCATAATCTCACACTTTTAGCACAGTGGACCCATATATAGACTTCTGTAGTAAATGAAGAGAAAAAGGTTGTTTGATTGGTCTGTTGATGTTGTGTTGGTGAAGATAAAGAGCGGCTGGAAGGCGAGCTTGGCTATGGGCTTTAGCCTACTCTAACCTCAATCGGTAGCCGCAGTTGTTGCAAACAGACGTGAGGAACACAGCCATGTAGAATGGAGGACATTAAAGTTTATTTACATGCAGTGCAGATAGAATATTTTGACATCAGTCGCAGCTTCCAGACTACCAGCTAGCCTCGTGGGGAGAATGCATGAAGGAGCCAGATGTGGGCTTGACTGCGCTCAGGCGTAGACTCTGACTAACACCAGGCTCGAACTCCAAACCAGACTAACTCAAGGGGAAATTGGTGTGAAATATAAGGCAGGTTCCACAGCTGTGGGCCTAAAAGCTGGCTTCAACTTTAACTTTCAATAAAATAAAGAATTCTTAAATCAAACTCTTATTGTTGGTATTTTTGTGTCTTGCTGAGTGTAATTAAACATGGAAATAAAAAAGAATTGTTGCTTTCAATGTTTTTGTTGTTTTATTTTACGTTATTCAATACCGGTCGTGACGTATTCAGAAACACACACTTTCCCGATTTTCGATATCGTGTATGAAAACTCCATGCGATAGTCACAAATCAATGCACACGACCCTTCACTTGAAGGAAACATTAGTACTCATGGTCATTTTGAGGCAGGAACGCTCAAAAAAAAAATAGGGTCAAGGACGTCCCTATGACAGCTTTGTTTACATCAGTCATTGTCATACAGGCTGTGCATCCGATTCTCGGCTTCAAATTCCATGCGAACATGATGCATGTTTTTTTCGTTTTGAGCTAACTTTTATGCCTGAATTCGAAATAAAACAATTGTTTTTCATTATTAAGTTTGCTATTGTTGATTCCTGCAAAAATAATAGCTCTAGGCCTAAAAAAAAAAAGTTAACCTCTTGTGCATCCGATTCCCCGTCACGACCGGCTTTCACTTTGCGATCTATTGAAGTTGATTCGGAAGTGGATAGCAGACGTTTCTGTGCGCTAAAATTAATTGAAAGACATTTCTTTTTGTGAAGAACCTCTGAATATTTTATCAAGTTAGTAAGTTTTGCTGATTTCGTGACAATTAATTTGTGTGTCGGATAACGACCTGCCGAATCACGACCTGCCTGAATGCGTAAACATTAAGAAGATCGCTAGTTTTGTTAGTCTTTCTTGTTCTTTCTCGCTATTTTCTTGTAAAATTCGCAGAACATTATCGGCGTAGTACCAATCTATTTTTATATAGCGATATTTAGAAATGTCTATGCAGTAGCCCTAGAAATTGGTAAAGCTGTATATTCACTTTTGACGGACGTGACGCTACCTATGAAGCTGAAGTGAAGTCTACGCACTTCAGTAAGAGGCAGATAATTCTTCAAAATGTAGTAGCATACTACAAGTACAAGAGTGAGGAGTATCAGCTAGTGTGGCATGCCCTCATGTTCTTGTCAGAAAGTGCAACGAGCCTTCTTTGACACGGGAAAGGTGAAGCAAGAAAATGAGCCCTGCTGTCAAGAGAGGAACCAACTTCGGAAATGTGGCCGACATGTACAACTGGGCATCGACTGAGTTGACCAAGGGCACTGGGCTCAGCAGGAGGACTTTCTTCCTTGTAAAGAATGGGGAAGAGAACTGGGATAGGCCACAAGCTGACATTGCAACAGTGCCAGGTGTGACTTTTGTTTCATTTCCGTGAAACTGAGTCTTGTTGAATGCTTGATGCTTATAACACAGCCTTTGTTGAGAAAAAACATCACCAACATAGATTTTATACTTGCTCCTTCTAATTTACTTGGATAATCTCACTATATTAAACTTCAATGGATGTCTGTCTATATTACCAGTCCAAATGTGACTGTTTGATGGAATTCACAAATTGAATTGTAAGGTTCACATTTTGTCAGGGACCTGGTAGATGCACAAGTGGAGAGAGTCAATGACTATATCTTACAGTCACGGCAACTGGCATGCTTATGTTGCGCTTGTAGAGCCTCGTACACCACTCTGTGCATCAATGTCCACATTGTTGGAAATTTCACTGGTCACAAATTGAAACATCTGTAACATTATGATAGATAACATTGTGTGAATCGGCCTGATATGGTTCTGTAGTTCCAAATCGAGAATAAAGTAACTTTTATGTGACATAAGCAATGTTTCTTTGATTTTTTCCTTTCTAATGTTCTTATTTGTGATTAGAATGGTGTTATTTTTGTTCCTGTGCTGATTGTATCTCATTCTTTAAAGATTTTCAAAGTGTACATAATTATGACAATAATAAGGGGAGGTAATTTCAACGCCTTGTTACGCTGACTACAAAGGTCTGCTGCTCATGAAATGGTCATATTTCATCTTCCCACTCAATACCCTTTCAGAAAATGTATGACACTCCACTATTCACAATACTTTATTATTGCTCAAATTTGGGAAATATGTGTGACCACAGTTGTGGAACCTGCCATAACATGGTCACATGGATATATCGGAGAGCTACTATGTCAGAGGCTCCACTTGCGATGCTCTAATTTGGCATCAATGTGGGAAAAATGGACAATGAGTGAAAGGTTAATGGAGGCTGGCAGGGTAGCTGTGCAAGTTACATCGATATGTCATACATCAAATTGTAGGGCATAGCAAGATAAATAAGTTGTACAGATCATCCCAAGTCATTAGAAAACTGATAACTAGAAAACATGATCTAAAGGTGCTGAGAGGCAGCATACCTACTTCTGTTGCATAACATTAAGTGCCAATTACTTAGTGAAGAAATAACTGTATTTAATAAATGATAGTGCAAATGATATGTCTCAAGCAGATGCTTAAGTGGCATAAGTGAAATCTGTTAGTCGTCTGTTCCAACTCTGCTTGAAGTGTTTGGGACCATGGATGAGAAAATAAACCAGATTGCATGTATGACATCAAATTTAATGAGACCTTGCTTACAAAAAGAAATTTCTGTAATGCTGCTTTTCCTGTTTGTGGGAATGTTGTAATTGGAGGTGGTAAATAACATTTAAATTTAAAAAAAAAAAAAGAATTAATGCTGCATGGACTTCCTTTTATGTCAATACCTTTACAACAGTGAAAAATGGCATGAGGTCATAAGGATATGTTGGATCTAGGATCCACAATACATTTACATACTGGAATGTCACCCTCTACATATTATGCTGACACCTCTTGTCTTAAGAAAACCCCCAGCTTATTTTTAGTACTTTTATCCAATAGCCTTTGCACATTTCACACAAAGTGCATGACAGTTACTTTTCCGGTGGTAAAAAGTTATTTATTCTCTTTTTAGGTCTTGCTGGTCCCAGTGATACTGAACCGCCTTTGCAAGATTCAGCCAAAGTCAGGAAGTGTATGGAAGATATAGAAAGACCCTTCACTCCAAGACCCACAGACCTAATCCACGCATCTACATCTATGCTGAGGACAAAACTGTCTGATGACCCAGATGCAGAGGAGGAGTTGGTGACGCCTGGGAATGTTGTTTATGTTTGGCCGAAAAGTGATGGGCAGCTCACTGACTCTGAATCAGGTTTTGGAGAAATGGACGACAGGGAGGAACGATTTCGTAAACGAATGATTGCACAAGCTATCATAGATCAAATATATGGTGATGGCTCATGGGAAGAGGGAGGAGCTGGGAATATAATTCTGAAATCTGTTGAAGAATTAAGTTCAGTCATTGTAGGTGCTGTGATGAAGAGAACCCTTGCTGCACATCTTGACATAGATGAGAAATTGGTAGCAGCACACCCCACTGTCAACAGTATATTTCCATCATCAGACCTTTGTTGTATATCAGTTGACAAACTTGATTTGTGTTTGGTGGTCTCACAGGGGGAGTCTGAGGATGGGGAGCCAACTGCACTAGTGTCAGGAACAGAGAATACAAGCCTCAGTGTTGATGAGCCTTTAGATATTCTTGACAAGCAGCCTGTTCATATAAAATGGACCAAAGAAATGCCAAAATCTGTTGAAGAGGAAAGTGATGCCGAATCCATGTTGGATAGTGAGGAAGACTTTGAGGAGAGAGATTTGCATTTCAGACGAAATAAGGAAAAATGGCACAGCTTGTCAAGTATGAGAGGAATAATGGCTTTCAAAAAATTTCTGACTGGAACTCCAGGAGAAAAATTCTGGTATTTTTGGATTGACATAGACAAAGGCCGAAATCTCCCTGATACCGAGCACAAAGCAAAGTAAGAACCGTTAAGTAAGGAGGCATAGATGATAGAATATGGCTTTTTCTAGGACATTTTCACATAGTGGGTGGCAGTAATATGGGTCACAGATATGTTTGAATTTATTATGCCATGAGCTTAGAAAACTTGATGTTAAAAGATGCGTAGGACTGAGCCTGAGCCTCGTGAAAGTTTGATTCACTCTTAGTGTTATACATAATGGTATCCCAGTCCTAAAATTTTGTGAGGATTTAGTGTTAAGGATAGGGAGGGATCAGAAAGGAGACAATTTTATCATATTTCATAGTAAAGAGGAGCACTTGTAGGTGATCAGTGTGAATAATAATGACTGATTGGAGTTTCCACTTGAATTTCAACTATATAGGTACATACTAATGATGAGAGAGAAATATTACAAGACCGGAGCTCCATTTGAATTGACTGGTGAAGATAAAAAGAAGCTAGGCCTTGAGAAAATTCCTAATTGGTGCCCAGAATACTTGCTTCAGGTGCAATCCAGGGTGTTGGAACCTTTGGTGTTGTACTGGTATGTTACCTCTCTTGGGACTGACTTTTTTTTTTTTGTACACAACCTTTCAAGACCGAACATGTTTTTTTTTAATTCACCAAAAAAAATAATAAAGTGGAAGTGAATAAAATTTGGAGCGACGAATTTAATATGTTGAACATTCAAACAAAAAAGATTCATTGATTTATGTTAAAGACTCTATGTGTTTTCAAACTTCAAAATAAATCTGAAAATTGTTTAAGCAAAAGAAAACTGTCTCAATTAAGCCAGCCATGCCTGCATTTACTGCTAATTTTTTGTTCTGACCTAATTTTTGTGCCTAAGATCAAGAAATTGTTGGGTTGGGGAAATTATCCTCAGGGAATTTTCTTGCAAAGTGCAACATTTGTGGGAATCTTTGAGAACCTAGCTTTGATCATGTATTTTATGTTGCATTGTTTCATTAAGAAGCAGTGAGGGTGTGTTGTTGAGAAGCATGTGTGAAAGGAGATGCTATGCATTTTTATCCTGAATAACTCACATGGAAGTCAAGAAATGGGTAAATTGAATTCAGAAAGAATATATCTAGCCAGCTGGCCTATTTGCTTTACTTGTATCACAGCTTTAAAATTTTCCCGTGTCTGAGAATGTGTTTAAAGTGCGTGAGAGGGTTCTGCCTTAAGTGAAATGTTTCCTGTTTGCCTCTGTTCCAGGGCCCCACGCTATTTGCTCAAACATCTGATTCGTACCCATCCTGAAAAGCATCATCTTTACAGCCAAATGAAAGCATCCATGCCAGCAAGGGAATCAGATCCCTACCCTCACACACAAGATCTCTTGCCCCTCAGACCGAAGTCCTGCTGTCCCAGGAACAAGTCAGGACCTGGGTCCGAGGAGGTAAACATATGTTAAAACATCGATTCTAAAATAAGATACTACCTGTATGGATCAATTTTGGCTAATTCAGATCCTGAATTTTTTTTTTTTTTTCTAGTTAACAAAGCCATTAATCATTTAGCTTCTTTGAGGCAAGTAGAAACCAGCTCATCTAATGTCATTAATGTATACACCTCACATGCACGTTTTCATGTATTTCTATCAGATGTTTTTTGAGATATCTGTGAGCACTAGTGAGCAGTCGGGAAGTTTGTTGGGGTCATGGGTGAACTTTGGGATCGCACATGGAAGTTAGGGAACATATTCAGGCGGTAGGTACTCGGTGACTTTGTCACAGAGGGACTGGATTTCTGAATGTATGATAGGTCATGTGGAAAGCATGTGAGGCCAGGCACTGCTGTGTTACCAGTATTACATGTCTTTAGGACTGTTGGTTTTGTTAAACCAAATGTTGATAAAGGCTTACAAATATTTTTGCCTTCCAAGGAGAATTATTGTAGCCAAAAGTTAAATAATATAATTGTTTCTTACAAGCTTGTATGAAGAAAGTTATTGAAATAAAAAAAGAAGTCTTCCATCATCAAACCTTCATTTAAAACATCTAAGTCATAAGCTAAACCATTTCATTTCCTTGATCACAAGAGACTCAAAGAGGAATAAATATGATCAAATCTTGACAAGTAGTCTGACTTTGTGCTTGGAAAAGATATACTTATTATTGAAGTGTACTCATTATTGAGGTCTAGATAGTAAAATGATCATGAATTCATGCAAGTGAAATGCATATTGAATAGTGGAAATTATAGATATACTGATCACTTCAATTAAACTGATTGCAGGTGGGCTTAAATATGAACAAGCCGATAGATGAAGATTATGCAGTTACCCCCAGAGTTGGGAACCGGCGTTTCTATGGTGAAGACACCCTGCGGCGCTTGGCAGTAACTGCAACAGGCAAATACCTCAAACGCAAGTCCAATATCAAACATGGTGGCCCAAAATTACCACCCATTAAAAAGCCAAAAAGCAAGACTACTTTTGAAGTGCCCAAAAGAAAAAGCACCAAAATTTCTCGACTGGGTGATAGTATAAGATCCTCAAGGATCAGATCCTCAAGGATCAGATCCTCACTCAAACCAAGCACAATATCCAGTGCTACAGATGATACTCTAAGACCATCCCCCATGACAAAGTCATTTCATGGTCATGTTGGTGAAGCTTTGGATGAAAAGGCACTTGCCGCTGCATTGACAAAATCAAAGATTCCTTGTCCTTCCAAGCCTTTGACAGTTTTGAAAGATGCAGGAGATCATCCTTGTGGCACAAGTAATGTTGTGCTGGGCCCAGTCACAAGTGTAGCACCGAGTCCAGGCACAAGTACAGCACTGGGCCCAGTCAGAAGTGTAGCGCTGGGTCACATCGCCAAGCCAAGTGATTCGCTTCCTCCTATGGTGAGCACTGCAGATAGTAAAGTTGAAAAGTTGAAACGAAGCGAGTCCATTCCTCTCAGAAAGTGAGTACTTACATAACAGGATGTTGTAATTCTGTTCAATTCACAGAGCAAAAAGCAGTGTTAATGCTACAGTTCTTTATTTTACATTGATTTCCTGAAAGTCGATGGCACATTGTCAGACTTTGCAAGTGTTAACCCTCTTGATGCTGATAGATTTAATTCTGCCATTTGCTTGCTATGCTTGAATGCGGTAATAGAATATATATACATATCTCCTTTCCAAGCACTGGGTGTGACAGTCATATTTTGCAACTCAGTGTCAGCAGACATGTAACAGCGGTCATGCAGCCAGCGGGAGGCTGGAGCAAAGGCACTTCACACTAAGAGACTTAAGATACTGCAGCTTAACTGCAAATATTACAGCATTCTTCAAGTGGTCCTGCATTTCTTTACTGTGATATAGATGTGAATTTTCATACTTGAGATCAACATGTTTCAGGTTTTAGAATCTTTTTTTCAGTGTCCACTCATGAAATAAAGTTTCATCAAAAGATTTTGTAAAGCTAGCAAATTGGTATAAATTTCTTGTTCCTTGCCTGTCATACATTAGCGGATGAAAATTATCTGGCTGCAGAGTGTAAATTTGTCTGTTTATTTGAAGGTTAACAGATTGAATCGACATGTCTATCAACAGCATGTGTGCCTGTTGTGCATGCCACACATGGGCTCTGATATTTCATCACACTCATTCCACTTGTGCTTAAGTATGTTTTGATAATGTGATTTGTTTATAGTATAGTTATCCTCCATGTATCCTTATTTTTTCCATTAAAACACATGAAGAAGTTTGACTTATTAGTATATTCTAATTTTATCAGTGAAACCACATCTGCCACATTGTTTTGCTTTGAGCAGCATGATGAAAGCATTAAATGTCTCAAACCTCAAAAAGTGATTTAGGTGAATGTGAAATGAGCATGATGATTATATTTTTTCATATGTTTTCTTTAGACTTTTATATAGTGACTGAGGTGTAGTTTTTAAGTCATTTGAAACTTCAAACAAATGTAGAATAGGTCTGTCTATTAATGTGCCCAAAATTTCATTCCAACTCCAGTTTCTTCTTAGCTCTTGAAATTATTCTACTTTGAATTATATAACAATTTTTTTGGACCACCCCTGGTACATTTTTGGAGCGTGTCACATACGTCTGAAGATGATGATGAGCAGTGATGGTCTGCTGCTTAGGATTCTACATGATATTCTGCATGCCAAGTGTAGCAGTAATAACTTTACTCAGTACAGACATATAATAGGGAGCTAGGGTTGATCACTCAGCTACCTCTTAAAATGCCTGCCTATTGCTGTCAATGAATGACACAATATCCTCTGATACTGAAGAAAACAAATATTTATTTACAGCACTGATACAAGAGAGCCAAGCAAGGTTTACGAAACAATAGTAACACTTAAACTTTCGCTTTACACACACCACCTCAAACACTCACACCCTTAAATATGTTTCTTCATCGAATTGTTAGAAAGTTTTGATAACCAACTTCAACTGTGTTGACATTCCCAAAAAGTTCGCAACAGGCCAAGGTCAAATATTTACAGTAACCGAGATGCTAATATACTATCTAGAACACTCCAATCATTACTCCTAAAGTTCAGTCAAGGTCATGTTTTATAAACAAGCCTCTCTACTTACAAAAGTACACAGAGGAAAAAACTACTCACCCGAAATCTGGATCACCATTGTCATGGCAAGTAAGCACAGACACATTAATGGGCATCAGCGGGGCATGGGGGGNGGGGGGGGGGGGGGGGGGGGGGGGGGGGATTGGAGTGTGGGAAGACTAATACATGCAAACTTTACACCATCTATCCTTGACAAATCTCACAGTGTCATTCCTGACTTTCAGAATATAGTAGTTCAATCCCATTGATCTGCATGTTAGCAGAGTTAGTTAAAATCATTCCATAATCTTACGTTAATGAATTTTCTTTCGTTCCAAATAATTTCTTTACCATATATAAAAATCTTCAATTACATGATTATAAAGCAAGTTCTTTTGACACTTGCCAGCTTAGTCAGCCAAGAGCTTTCCAGCTACACATTTTACCGCCAAGATACACAAGACATAAGTGATACCGCTGATGGTTCACTGGTAAAGGCAGAAGCTGCAAGTGGAACAAGAGAGTGTCAGATGGCTGATATTAAGGACACAGAGTTCTTTGGCAGCGAACGCCTGAAGGTCCTTCTTCAGGCTCTCCACCATGAACAAGACTCAGGAAGAGTTTTCAGGAGGTATATAGTGAGGACTGGAAAAGAGGTAAATCCATTTTAGCTAGAACTTAGCCCCTTATTATCATACCATTCAAATTATGGTGTGATAGGAGAAAATCAAGAGGCCATAAATACTTCTTCATAGCTAATTAATGAAGTCCTTGACAGTATATTCTTAACAACTTAATGTAAGTTTGTTTTGTGTTGCCAAATCATCATCATCAGTCAGTTGTGCCTATATGCATAATATGTGAGATGTCATTTCAGGATTTGCTCTCTCCTTTTCTTTTTCTCTGCCACCTTTTGCTGCCTTCATATTATTTTGATAATGTCTCCCTTCTGTATATATGCCAAAATGTTTAGGATTTTACATTATGATTTGTGTTAGTGCTTTATAAATATTTTGAAATGTTCAGGATGGTATATTATCAGTTTTGTCTTTCAGCACTGGAAAAATAATATTGACTTTTGGGAAAAAGTTCAACAATATAGGAAGTTGTTTTACAAGGATAAATTAGACCTACATCTCATTGCCAAGCAGGCAAGGGTAAGATGATTTTACGTAATGTGTTCACAAAGCTGCTTTTCATTCCATTCACTTTGTTGAGCCAATACATCAGATGGTGGAACTGTCTGTTACGTCACTGAGCTAGTCATTGAAGCTTCTTAAGTTTCTTGGTGAAGAAATTATGTCTGGGCATGGTAGAAAACTCCATTGAAGATATTGTGGATCTGCTCCATGTGTGAATGTGATTTGTGTTGTTTTTTTTTGGGTGAGGAAATTTCTAAACATAAATATGTAGCATTTCATTGTCATAGAACATGTGTGAATAGCAAGTGGAAATGGGTTGTGTTTGAAAATATACATGCTTCAAAAGCATATTAGTATTGTTTACTTACACTTTGCACTTGCACAGATTTATAGAATACATGCACTGTTAACAGAATTGTATAACACTTGGACTTAACCTTTGTAACAGCTTGAGTCTTTCACAACCTAATATAGTTCAGTAAGTATACATTGCAGCCCAGTTTACATACTCTTTATACCTGTAACAACTGCGCTGTAAACAGATTAATTTAATACTTGGGCTTAATCTTGACAACAGCTTTTGGGGTATGCTTTTCACAACAAAAGGTGGTTCAGTTACTGTACAGTGCAACATTTCATTACTGAAGTTAGTAAAGTTTATCATCAACTTTGTTTAACAAGTTTATTGGGATTAGCTCACACAACAGCTGCAGTACATGGGCAAAAGTACAATAAACAATAGGACAGCACATGAACATTTAAAGCACTGTGACAACTAAATTCACATATATTCAAAACGTACTTGCACATTTTACATTTAACAATAATATGGACCCTTCACTTACACTAATAATCATTCAGTCCTTACACTCATCCCTTTCATTCTAATTACTTACATTACTTTTAAGGTATCTCTGGAAGTATAAATCCTTCAGCACATCATGACCCATTTCTCCTGCAGTCAGTGTTTGCTGAGTTCATCGTAGAAGGTGCCCCTCAGAGTATTGGAGTGTCAGAGAGCATAGAATTCAGCATCCTGAATCACCTCAATCCTTGCCGTGAGGATCTCTATGATGAAGCTGAGGAGCATGCACTGAAAGTGTTGTTTGCGGTGTATCAGTGCTTCTTGAGCCAAGATGTGAAGTCGTATTGTAAGGTGAGCTGTCAGTAGTAGGGTAGTTACTCAAATGTCAGGTAAAGTTGAACAAGCTCGAAATGAAGTTCACTGTGCCTACAAATTGATTTGGTAGTAAGCATGTTTCAGATTATTCATGGTGAAGAAAGAAATGGACAGAAAGAGGGGTTTTGCCCATGTTAGTCTAATTCATAGTGCAGCAAACACGTGGGTGCATTGTAAAACATGACAATGCAATTGCACGTGAAAAGAAGTATAGGTATGAATTTACACCAGAAGTTTTATATTACTTACAAACTATTTTGTAACATTACTAGTTTCATGAAAAGCGTTGTCATAAAAAATGTAGGTAAGTCTTGATACATGAAACCATTATAAAATTATGATTCAGTAAAGACAGAAATGCTGCAAGAAAATTTGTGAATGCCAAGTGAAAAAGTTTGTCCAATTCTCCAAGAGCATTTTCTTCAGATATTGGCCCTGCATAGACAGTCTCAAATTCAGCATTGGATGAATGTGGAGAATTCTCTGAAATCAGAGAATGTTGGTATCTTTCAGAAGTTGTTGTGTGACATCAGTCTGACAAACAGCTATGCATAGAAAAAGCAGAATTTAAGAAAACATTTATTCCTTTTTGTCTCCTGCATCCTGTTTGCCTCAGAAATTGTCTTCTTGTGTTGCAGACACTTATTAGGTCTAGTTGTTTTTGTTTATGTGCAAACACGTTTATTTCTTATGAATTACATGTATCTTTATGCTGTGTAAATTGTTCCTACATACCTTAGATTAGGCTCTATGTAAAATTGCATGAAGTTCAAATAATTTTGTTTGTGTGTTTGTGGAAATAACCAAAGGAGATCCTACTGAAAGTGATACGGCACCCTGGGAACCTACATGAGTTGGTTGATTTTCAATATCATTTATTTTAGGTGGATCGTTTTGAAACAAAACGCCGCCTGGAAACAAGGAGTCCCCATATTTACAATTTACAGAGACTAGGAATCATGGAGGAGGTGAGTTTATACCAATGAACGTGTGTTTTCTCAGATCTCTGCAGTATTTAGCTTATACAAATTGTTGGTTTCATCAGAAGACCGGGAGAGTCTACCCCATTGCAGTTGCAAGAGTTACCAAAAGTTTTATAACTTGGTCTTTTGACAGTCCAAAGAGGACCAGTTTAGGGACAGAAAATGCGTGGAAAAATTTCTGTATTGCCGTTTCTTTCATAACAACACAGTTTTTTTAATTGACGTTAGTATTAACAGAGCTTGATTTTTACTGATTCTGGGTTGAAATCATGAACTTAAAATAGTTGATGGTTTTCTTGACTTTAGATATGTTCCAACAGGAGCTGACATTAGTTAGAGATGTATATGCTTTTACAAATATTGCAAATACTTTTAAGTGTGTATAGGACACCAGATATCATAAGCAAATCTTTCAACAGCCATTCTGTGACTGCATATTCTGTATCTTGTGTGTGTTTCATTTTAGGGACGTATTTCACCTGAAGATCCAGCAATGGGCTACAGAGAGTGGCCACCTGATGAGTTTGTATGGGACAGAGTGCCACACCCCTTTAAGGATTGGACACTTTCTAAACTCAGCTTGAACCGACTAGAACTTGAGTATTTCTGGCAGTTCCTGTTAGAGAATGGGGCAGATATTGACTTGAGGGTTAGTCATTTTAAGTTTAATTAATAAAGAAAGCCCACCAGACCTGATAACAACTTTTTAAAATAAAATATCGGTGTTAACAGTTGTTACAGTAAACCATAATCAGTATCTGCAAAAGCAGTTTGGGTAAATTGCATGCCCAAACTTTGCATGTTTGAGAAATCTGCAGGAGTGTCAGATGTCACAGAATTGAAAAAAGGTGAATTGTATTTTTTTTTTACAGAAGATAATTGTTGGCATTCTTTTCTGCAAATTAATGTTTAGTTTTTGGCTGCTTGATAAATAGCCTTCATGGTAAACTTGATATTAGGGTTGAGTTTCCCGCTAAGTAATGCTGTCAACAATTTCTGACATTTTATATCCATGTCTTTGTAGTGCTGGATGGACATAGAGGCTTGGAGGAGGACCCAAGCAGACCAACCAGAGTTAAGAGATCACCGAGCTAAAGAAATCAAAAGGCTTTACCTGAACAAGAAATACTTCTTTGGGCCTCACAGTCCTACAGATGCAGAAGGGCAAAACAAGGTAACCAGTACTTCCACTTGCAAGCCAATCTCAAATATGACACTTCATACCATAATTAGGGTCAGTTGGCTGAATTAGGTTGAAAGTTTCTTATATATCGTTGATGAATGATGCTTACCACATAACTGTGAAAATGGGTCAGACTGTTGTTTGATGGGTTTTGAAAGAGCGACAGATGATACGTGTAATCTGTCATCACTGTCTTAGGCCATGGAAGTTAAGGGTACGTGCGGCAGAACTTGGTGATTTTCATTAATAAAGGGAACTTTGTCATTTTTGGGTGAAAAATGGGTCACGTAGGGCCAGGAAGGAAGATAAACCGGGTTATTTCGCAATTTCCTCCCTCCGTTGCTATGGAAACGCCAATTGTTTGGCCGCCATATTGGAAAATATGGATGACTTTTGCATAACTTTGAACCCTTCGATCTAGAGAACAATACATGGTAGGATGCTGGGTTTTTTTTTCATTTGAAAGATCACTTTATTGAAAATAGAATGTCACGGGCTTTTTTTGATTTCTTGAATAGTTTTTGTTTTATAATTTTTTTTAAAATGTCATAAAAAAAACATTGAAAATTTTGACAATTTTCAACTTTAAATATTAAAAAAAAACTCAAAACACAAGATAGCGAAAAAAGCCTACGACATTCTCAAAACAGGGGCTTGGAGAGTTGTGATGCAAAATTTTATGTAAATTGGACCAGACAAAAGTCAGATCGAAGGGACAGAGTGATGAAAACTGTGATTTTGAGATTATTGACGATAAAGATTACCCGACAAATGCATTTGAGAAAGGGTGATCATTTCCATTTGCATCAAAATACACTTTTTGAGACAACTATCATGAAAATAACTTCAGGATTCGATAAAGAACATGTCGCTGTTTAAGAAACTGCCTTAAACTCATTTTACACAATTTTACCCAATTTTACCCCTACAGGGTGCCGCACTTGCCCTTAAGTAGGACAAAGAGAAATTGTGTGACTAGTTCTTATACTTATTGCATACTTTATACCCTCAAGCTAGTTTAAACATTAGGAGCACTTGTCTTAATTTGAGAAGTAGGAGCTGGATGCACAAATGACATTGTAAGTGACACAAGAGATCTCAGCAATGGGATTGTGTGTAATGGTTATCATAGTTGAAAGCCAGATTTGCATGTGGTGGTTTTAAGGAAGAATTCAAGGCTTAGTATGTAATGATTAAATCATTGTGAAGCTGTTAACCTCTTCAGTGTAATAGAATCTCCCTCCTTTCCCCCTACCCCCCNCCCTTCCAAAAAATCCCGGTTGCAAATTACCATTTTTCGCGTTTTTTGGGCTTTGACACAATTTTCTCAAATTGAGACCTATTCCATAAATCTGACACAAATTTTGCAGATTTTGGCCAAGCTATAAACTTTTTCTGCTACAGTCGCACTATTATGTTAACGGGAACATAGCATGTATATCTACATTCCGTTTCTATAACTTTGCATTAGTCATGGATGAATACAGTATCCCACTGCACAGAAAAATGAGACGTGGTGATAAAATTATAATGAAGTTACGAAGATAACAAAGCAGACAGTTGTCCTTCAAGGGACATTGAGACATAAACAAAAGTGCTTCGGAGTCCACTGCTGGAGTGAATTTTTGTTGTGTCAGGCCTTGGTAATGGCGATACTAATCATCTGTTGGAGAATTAGGGCCAGATGCTGATAGCTATGATAAGTGGGAAACTTGTGCCAGGACAGAGCAGAATCAAGTGCAGACATTGACTCTCAGCCATGGCACATGAATACATCATGTCTAAGAGTGGGTTTAAGTTTAAGGGCCATAGGTCAGTCGAGGCTGTGAGCTACAAGAGGCTGACGGAAATGGATGTGTGGCAGTAGTGGGCATGAGAGACAAAAAATAACACTCCAGATGCAATAAGATTTTCCCCAAATGATGATCTTTTCAACTCTTAACACACCAACACCAGCAGAGATTGTCACCTAGGATACATGTACTTGGAGTAGCAGTAACATAGATTCAGTGAAATGTGGGTAAAAATGCTGGGTGGAGAAAGGGTTAATTTGAGTCTCCACTAAACTTTCAAAGCTTTTTTGTTTTTTTGGTAGGCATATAATCTGAAAGCATTATCTGGAAAATCTCTCATATTGATACAAGAAAATATCAGGACATTTCTCATTTAAGTCTATCATTATTTTGCAGACAAAGATAATCCTTTGAAGTATCTTATAAAGACTTGATTAATCTTGATTTTCCATTTTTTATTTTAATGGTATACTGTATGTTTTTGATAGAATCCATTTGTTTGACATTTTCTCCTGTCATAATGCAAAGTTCAAGAGTATTTGTAAATTTTGGTGCAAATTTTGCACTTTTTTCATGCAAATTTTTCAATTCTCAGTGCAAATTTTGGGGGTTTGAAATGCAATTTTCTGCATGCATACATGATTGAAAAATGAAGTGGAGGGTACCATCTTTAAGTCCTGACAGAGGCAATGAAATTTGTAGCATTAGGTGATACTTGGCCTTCCTGGGCAACACCATCTTGTATGGTGGTTTAATCTGAAATAGTCCTGAAGGCACTTTTTTTTAGAGTATTGTGTTAAAATATATGCCATTTTCAATCCAGATGACAAGGTAATAGAGAAAGAAAAACCACTCCATTCTGCATCACAGTAGAACATCCTGAACACAATTTTCAGATGATCAAATCAAAACCATAGATGTGAGGTATTAAATTTTTGTGAGGTAAATTCAATATAGAAAGACCAAACAAGGGACTGGAGTTCTAAGACAAATAGGCAAGGATATGTGAGGTTTGAGATTATGAAGATGTACTGTAATGGAGGGTTGCACATGCACAAGGCACGCTGTCCCTTTGACCAAGTAGCCTCTCTAGATTCAGAGGTGTGTCAGTTTCTTGACTTTGTTTATGGAATTGATCGGACATTAAGGGTTCAATCCTTGCCCCTATCCATCAGTATTGGCCTGTAGTAGAGTACCAAGATATTGCCGTACAATCATGTATGCATAATATCTAAACTTCAAGCATTTTTAGGTTGCCTGACATTGGCACCGCAAACTGTTTGACTTCCTTCATGTGCAATATCATAAGGTGCTCAGGCCTAAAGCTTGGCTTAGGGTCAGGAGCAGGATTAGGATAGAGAAAATACACATGAGAGAGTTCCTAGATATGATAATGTCCAGGGATTGTCCCAAGTTTGCTTTTTCTTCCTTAACCCTATCCCTAATCCTGGCTCCAAACCTAAACCAAGCACTAGGTGGGAGTGTCTTGATAAATTGCTTACAAAATTTGCTGCAATTCTGGGGTCAACAAGAGTGGAGTGCAGTACCATGCTTAATGTGAGCAGTCAGGAAATGTGTCAGGGTCACAAGTAGACAGTAGGCTGATACGTGGAAGTTAGGGATCAATTCAGGCAGTATTTATATTAGGATTAAATTGCTTTTGAAGTTAGCATCCCTGTAGTGTAAAGGTAACACTACTTGCAAGCTGAGAGACCCTGGTTCGATTCCCAGCAGGGACAAGAAATTTTCTAGTGTAGCTTTTTTCGGCCTATCTTCTCAAAATTGATCCTTCACAGTAACTTGATATAATCCCTGGTGACACACTTCCCCTAAAACAATACGTAACATCAGAAAAATTATCAGACTTAGCTCACATTCCTCCCCCATAATAATAAAGAATGACTACTATATGCCTTGCCACCCGGTTACATAAAAATGCAACCTTTTTCAGCAAAGTAATAGATAACTCAAAATTATTGCCCATGCACATAGTTTAGTGCGACTCTTTCCATGAGTACAAGAAAGTCTCACTTAGGATGTCACTTCACAGTATAGACTGAATAATATTACTTGCTTTTCTCTTCAAACTTGAATCAGGTTATGCAGGTTGGAGGAGGTTGGGGAAAATATTTGGATGACAAACCCTCTGGCAACACCATCTTGGAAGCTCAGAAGTATGTGAAGGAACGGATCGAAAAGAAACATTTGCCCCGCTTCTTTCAAAGCCTAGAGTTTCTAGAGAGACAGGCAGAAAAGCGAGTCTATGCAGAGCTAAAAGATACGTATTTGAAATTCATGAAAAAACGCAAAGCATCCCAAGTTATGAATGACATACTGCAAGATGCCGAGTCTGCTTTCTATCGATTTCTGAAGAAACATGGCCCTGAGTATGGGGAGTATGAGAGTTTTGCTCTGCCACCTGTACAGAAGCGGTATCTGGATTCTGGGCACCCAAGCTCTCAATCACTTAAATCCGGTGGGTCTGTTACTCGCAGTACACGGATTGCCAGTGAAGGGACTGGCCATGAGCCCACAGAAGGTGCATTTTCGAGTGGTATTCTCAGCAGTGAAAGCCAAGGATTTAACACCACAGAAGCAACACAACCCATGAGTAATGTTGAAACTTCATCAGATGGGGTAAGTACTGTCTATCTTGTTGTAGGTTTACCTTTCCCTGTTGATGTGCAAGATCACACACATGATGTAACAAGAATTATAAGCATCAGCTTAGACTATAGATAGGGTGACTTGGAAAGGTAATCACCCTGGGATTGTTGGAATAAGACTTGGAAAGATAATCACCCTGGGATTGTTGGAGTAGTTTCCCTGCTACACAGACAAAAGAAGGATCTAAACAGAAGTACATGGATAGTAAAACCCTGTTATTAAGTGCTCACCTTTATCTTCAGTTTCTAAATACGACTCATAAACTGTACGGCCAGGTATTAGTATACTTTCTTAGGAGGTAGGAATTTCATGGATTCATTATTTTCCTGTTTTTT
Source organism: Ellobium chinense (assembly GCA_033807755.1). Taxonomy (NCBI): domain Eukaryota; kingdom Metazoa; phylum Mollusca; class Gastropoda; order Ellobiida; family Ellobiidae; genus Ellobium; species Ellobium chinense. The sequence goes on along the minus strand of JAWQUT010000115.1, from coordinate 1,271,973 downwards.
GACTATTTAGTTGGACCTTGATATTAATATTTTAATAATATACTTTTTCCATGCATAAGGGCTTACTTTATATAGAAAGAAGGCAACATCAGTTCGGTAGTCATATCAGCAGAAAAAGCCACAGCCTCAAGCAAGCCAGCTTCTTTAGCTTTATCAAGAACACAAAGTATGAGTCCATCAGGAGCTTAGGCCATTAGGGACATGGTGACAGGAAACTCAGGTGGTTAGAATTTAGAGGGTTAAATAAAGCCATGGTTAGTGTTTGAAGGGTTACAATATAATGCTATTTCCTCCACCTTTGTGCGAACAAAAGCTGAAGATTCGAAATCTTGTTATCCTTTTCTTTCAGTCCCGATGCCCACCTGCCTATGATACATGGTAGTGATCCACCATGTCCATTATTCCAACCACCGATCCTTCCACCCTCTCCACCCTTAAAACTTGCAAGACAGGCTGACTAGACAGGGATATACATTGCCTGGAATTTAGCCAACTGTTCTTACCTGGTATTTCTTTTTTTTTTTTTGTTCATAGTTCAACCTGATTCTTTTTTTTTCTTTTGTCACCAGCAATCACTGCTCATGGCACCATTTTCCAAGGAATGGTCAGAGGTGGGTCAAGTTTTAATTCCTAGATTTGATAAAATAATAACATATCAGAACTCTTTTTGTATTGTGTAAATTGCCGCTAATAATAACATATCATCACGCTCATTCCATATTCACCTAAGTCATTTTCTTAAAGTTTTGAGGATTTAAGCACTTTCTTGCTCAAAGCAAAACAATGAGGCATATTTGGGATGTCAATACGAATCAAAACTCTACATTTGTTTTAATCAGAAAAAGAAGATAAATGGAAGATCATAGCGGTATAAACAACTCAGATCATCAAAAAAAAATGACTTAGGCAAGTATGGAATGAATGTGACAATATTCTAGACTAGACTGTACATGAAACTGCAAAAAGTTCAGAAAACATTGTAAAAATGTGAGTGGAGCCTTGCGTTGTAAGGGAAAGGTCATAGAATGCTTTGATCAGTACATTATCTTAAATATTTGCAGTTGCTTTTTGCCTAGTCTGTTTCTGATAAGTGCAGCTCCAATCTGGGTAATCAGAGCAAGAGGGAAATTTTGGCCTATGTTTCTCAGGCATATATGGTTCCACTGATGATGTCAGTCAATGTTAGTATTTACTTTAAGTTTAAGTAACTAAGAAAACCTATTTTTCTATTTATAAACAATATTCTTGTGATGGATTGCAAAAGAGGTCTTTGGCAAAATGCTTTTGTCTTTACATGACAACATAAAAAATTCTAATAAGAGAACAGTATGCCATTCAGCAGTGACGGTTATTTTATTAGGGGTGGCATAGACAGCCAATATGCAAACACATTGTTGATCTATCTTTGAAGCATGAATACAATCTCTCGTCACGATTTACAGCACATCACACATCTACACAGGAGAGAGCCTGTTAGCTGAAAAAATGTCTCCATAAAAAGCTATATTATAAAGATCCCTCTATAGCAGGTTCTTCAAACATTTGTTTTTCAGTTATGTATGGGAGAAAGCAAGTGGATGGGAGCTGTAAAGGAAGTATTCATGTTCTCCAAAGCCCTGCATAATCCTGTTACCCTGACACGCTTTCGGAAATTTGTTGCCTGCCTAGACCAACGCCTAAAGAATGATGTTATGTTTTGGGCAGAAGCATCTAAATACAAGGTATTTTCATGCTCAAAATAATTAAGCTGCAAGTGTCTGTGAAAGATTATGAATGTTCCAGCGCATTCTGTACTAAAGCAGTGGATATTGACCTTATTTTGGTTGTACATCAATCTATGGACTACTATAGCTGGTTTTCACACACATGGTCTCGTATAAGTTTGTTTCTGAAAGTTGCAAAGTGGGCTGTCTGGATGAAATCATGCACACTGAGATTTCCAGCTAAAATCAGGTTGTTGGCTTGGAGATGGTTTCAGTGGTTATCACAATGTCGCTACCCTCCTGGTGACAGGAGGGACATGCCTCTGTGATCACCCTATCCTATTTCCTAACTTAGTACTATGTGAACTGAGGAATAAAGATCCTGAGAGGTCGCGGTGGCCCATGGATAGGGTAAATTTAGTATTTAGTTAACCTGACATTCCCCAGTTCACGTAGATTAGGCTATATCTGAAAGTATTAATACAATACTTAAAATAATGAAGAAAGTCTGAAATCAATTTCAATAAATATAATAGCAATATGTACACAACACTCTTACAAACAACATATTTAGTCTACATATGTCCATGGTATTGACCGTTGCACCAGATCCTGTAACACCAATAATATTCTTACAACGCTCCAGGCAGACCACCAAGATAGTGGCTAATGGTAACCTCAAGGTATATTTAGACTATGCAGTCCAATTAATCCAGCATGGTACCAATATTCCGGCGTCCTGGAAGACCCAACGTGTTCCTCACAACAATTAAGTCACCGTCACTGACATTCATAGAATCGATGCAAGGCATACTACTCGATTCGTATTGCTACGTCCTACGGACAGAGTGGGCATCACCGGTCAAGGATTGAAGTGAGCTGGCATGGGCGAACCGGTACGAGTAAGTTGGCATGAGTGGACTGGCATGAACAATCTGGTAGTCTACAAGCGAACCAGCATGTTCACTTGTTTACGTCTGCAGGGCGCCCCTTCATCTGTGCAACCCCCGTGCTCAGCCCAACGGTCGCATAGTGGAATGCCAGCACAGATCTCACCCCTTCGCATGAATTTCAGGCACAAGCTTGCTCCTGCCGTTTGTGGTGTGTCTTGATAGACCAACATACCGCATTCCACGTCATCCAGTGTTTCCAACTGACGTCACAGATCAGAGCTTCCGCTCATTTCAGGTGCAGCACAAACGCAAGTGCGAATAGTCTCTAAATTAAAAGCTTTGTAATTATGTATCCTGGATGCATTGGATGCCGTCAAGTTCATCTACTGCACTCTGTGACATATCCCCCACCCTAGTTAAAATTTACGTGAATTATGAAAATTTTAATGACACATTACGTGAAATATGGTAATGTGTGAGAAAAATTTACAACAATAACTTATGAGATAAAAAAATAGTGTGATCTCAGCAAAATCGCAATACTATTATTCACACATCCACTTACTGACATCTCCAACATGTCTCATGAGAACCAAGTATTACAATACTTATGTCCAGAATGTCTCCTGAGGACCAATTATCATAACATTCATTACATCCATCGATGTGTACTCCTAGAAAAATCGTAATACTGGACAATAACCAATCGTTATGATCATCAAAAAGTAATGCATTTAACATGTCGTTTAGAAATAACATATATCAACACTAAGGAAGATGTATTAAGGAATATCACGTCACATAGTATCCATCTTTCTCATTCTGTCTATATGCTTTTGGCACTAAATACTACATCCGTCTGGACATATATTATCTTTATCGTAAGTATGCACTGTATATTCCCCGTACAAGGAGCATATTAGATAATGTCAGCCCTTCATCCTATATAGTTCATGCGACGAATACGTCAAGGACATGCCAGCAAATCATTCTGGATCATCTCGTATGCTTTATGTATTAAAGCTCTCATGAGTTTCTCGATGATCATTCTGATTATTATACACTATCTCACACTCCAATCATTCCAATTAATTTCCAAACATCAATTACCTATATACTTTATATACATGAAAATACCGAGTCTATCTGCTGTCCGTTCGATCTGTGTCTGGGCTTCGGGGCGGTTCTAATCACTAGAGGTGTTGTGATGCCCCTTCAAGCCACCTGCGGCACACTATAAAAGAACAATAGAGACACCTGGAGACTATCAATTGCTACAGCGTCATGATTGTCACAGTTGTATGACTGCAATAAGGGCAACTCCGTCCCGCATTGAGTCAGACCAGTCGTGATAAAACATCAGCATGACAGTTACTTCTGCCAGTAATACATTCGATTTTAAATTTATACTCTTGCAGAGCTAAACTCCATTTCATTAATCTGCTATTCTACGCCTTACTTGAAGCAAGGTACAATAAGAGTTTATGGTCAGTCTGAATAACGAATTCCTTGAGAAATAGATATTTGAAAAAAAGTGCTAACTGCATACACGATTGCGAGGCATTCGCGCTCTATTAATGAATATCTTTGTAGTAACCACAGGCATATCCTGAATCGGTGCCTTCATTATTCGTCCCTTATGAGATTTCTTCTGACAGGTATCGCATGTCTTTATGTAATCGGTGATGTTAGAATAAATATTCGGCCAGAAAAATTTAGACAAGATTCGTTTCTTGGTACTCGTTGCGCCCTGGTGGCCTCCCATGATGGAATCGTGTGCCACTTTAATGATGTTCATCCTATATTTAGCTGGAACCATTATTTGGGTATATGACATTTGTCTCTGTGTTGCATGGCGAGTTAATAGACCATTCCTAATGCAATATACAGTCGAGCCTTTCTGTGTCTTTCCTGCTTTAATAAAGAATTCTTTAAGAGTAGGATCTGCTTGTTGTTCTTGTTTAAATGTATCAGGATCTATATCAAATTCAGTGGTATCTACTTTAAGATCTTTCTGTTGCTGCTTTTTTGGGTTGAGTACGTGTGGTGACTGTGCATGCTACAACAGGTTCAATTGGTTTAGTCCAATTCTTAATTTGTTCTTCAGATAAATCCTCTATACCAATGAGGTTGCCTAAGATGAGGTCTGCAACAGGGTTTGGGATAACACATGCATTAGTATATCCCGTGAAGAAAGGTGTTTGAATATAGATTTTGGTGACTTTAAAATTCTACGTTTCCTCCGAATGTCACACACTGTGTGGTACTGCCTGTTAACCATTCGGGTTCAATTAACGATTCCCTCACGCCTACAGTGGTGCATCCCGTATCTCTAAGCGTTGTGCATTTCTTGTCATATACATAGCCCTCACATCTTTTAAGATATCCTGTTTGTTGCACAGCAGCGAATGCTGGCATGTGTAAACATGATGAGTCTGTATTAGTACCTTTCTCTGTACTCTTATTATGTACCTGATGTGTACTGTCAATTTTATCTCTAGTTGAGTACTCATCCTGGAGAATGCTAACGTTGGCTATGGTGGTTCTGCTATCACGCTCTCGAGTAGGACAATACCTTTGTCTATGTCCCTTTTTCTTACAGTAGAAACATTCAATATGATGTTCAGAGTTATCTTGCCTCCTATCATCGTTATTTCTTCTATTGTTAGGAGCATTTCTTCTTCCATCATTAGGGTTCTGTATGTATCCATTATTCCTAGGTTTATCCCCTAATTCGTTATTCCATCCGCGTGTGTCCTGTCCTGAAAAGGGGTACCTGTTAGAAGGATTCCAGCTCTGACCTCCGTTAAATGAACCGTTACGTCCCATATGTCTCTGTGTACCTCTGATATTTATCTGAGTTGTCTCTTGCAACACATATGCTATAAAGTGATCATCTTTGGATGGTCTGCCAATAGGTTTATTAGGGTGGGTTGCCTGGTATTGTTCCGCATTGTCTATAAGTGTTTGCCTAGATGCCAGCTTTCTCGCCTTTAGATGGGCCACCAGATCTGGGTGGCATGCAGCATAGACTTGGTCTTTCAATATAAGGTCATATAGTGCACGATAATCCCTATCTTTAATGCCTGCCAGCTCAACCCTACGGTCTAGATTCTGCTTCATTCTATTAATGAAGGTCGCGAAGTTTTCGTTTTCTTCCGGTCTGCATTTACGGAATCGATCTCTAAAGCCATCTTCAGTAAACTGAAATCATTTCAGTAGTGCGTCTTTCCATTTATCATACTGCTTTGCAATTATCAGGGTCAAGGCTGTGGAATACGTCGAGGGCGGGACCTGTTAACAGGTTAACTAAGCACGCGTCCCATTCTTCCTTCTTCCAACCTATGACGTTTGCATTTATCTCAAAACGTGTCAAGAATGCGTGTAAGTTATCCGTTTTGGGATTAAATTGAGGCATTTTGGGTTTAGGTGTCCTAGAATTGTCAGTATTAGTAGACATCAAACTGTTTAAGTTCTCTTGCAGTTCGAGCTGTATTCGAACTTGTTCTTTTTCACTATCAGCTTTAATTTCCGCCAATCTGATTTCTTTTTCTATTTCTAACTTTTTAGCATCGCGTTCTGCTGCTCGTTTATCTCTCTCTCTCTATCTCTCTCCTCTTTAATTCTTTCTTGGCACCATTGCCATTTATCTCCCTGTGGGATTTGAAATTCCTGGGCGAGCTTTAAATAACGCTGTAGTTGCTCATCCATAATTATTAATTACTGATTATAGTATTTGTAGGAAGTACTGTGGACAATGAGTCTCTCCCTTTAAGCCAAATGAGCTATTATGGTGTTTACCTGTCTCCTCAAGTTATGGATTGCCCTCTTTACAAATGCTAGACGATCGCGTTCACGAAGACATGCTCTCAGCACTCTTATCTGGTGTACTGATTAATGTGATACCAATTGCGAGTAACTTTACTGTCTCACGGCCTTCTGTCTACAGTATACGAAAATTACATTCAAGCCTCCTTCAAAGGCGTATCCTTTCAAATGTTAATGTATGATATTTGTACTCAATATAACTCTTACTGTCTCACGGCCTTCTGCCTACAGTAGAAGAAAATCTCTCAAGCCTCCATCAAAGGCGTACCCTCCGAAACGTTAATGTATGATTAACGGTATTCAGTGTTAACTTGCGCGCACAATAATCATATATGATAATAGTGTATAGTACAATTCACTCGCAGATCCTTGATCCTATCTATCAATATCGCTAGCAATGTTACTTCCAATAAGAGGTAGCGTACCACGCAAAACCTCAATATATCAAGCCTAGAGGTAGCGGACCTCGCAAAATCTCCACCTTATATAATATAATACTTACCACTTACATCATTCGTAGAAGTTTCACAGTTATTCACATTATCATCAATAATATCACGCCTGTGCGTAAAGGGCAATTTCACTATCACTCCAAGAAGGTTCTACCTTCACTTACCTTACCTCCCTGTGAGGAATAGATGTAACTGATATGCAAGCACCGGCTAAAGTATTAAATAAAGTACTGTGTACCAATAAGATAGTAAATGACTATGAATCAGTGCAATAATACAACATGCAATAACGTCACGAGTACGCAACAACAACGACAGATATACAGATACGCGGATAGGAGTAGGGGAACAAAAGAAGACCTCTTTAACCCAAGGGTTTAAGATGAAACGCTACAATCTAAGCGACAATAGAAAAAAATAATCAACAGTACCGCCTAACAAAGAGTTGTTCCGAAATGGATAGCAGTCCCACGATTTTAACCACTACTAATGTCGAAAAATCGGAAGAATCGACTCTCCTATTACTATAGAAAGAAACTGCCATGCAAGTCGAGAACCCACGCCACCTACCATTAAATGAGGACAAGACAGAAAAGTAAGAAAAACGCTTGCAGAATAGAAAATAGACCAACGAGACCGGGAGACTCAATTGCAGAGAGGGAGAAGCCCAAACAGCCCCACAACTCGACTTATCTTAGACAGACGCTGCTAATTCCACAGGTGTCTCTACTGTCCAGGCGTGCCACAGGTCGGTTGTCGTCGGCAATTACTCCTCTATGTACTCCATAATAAGGTAATGTCCGGTGCCCAGCCACAGCTCTCTCACAGATCGTGAATGAGGGATTACAAGCAAGAGAAGGATACTACATGTCACAGTAAATATATTCAAATATCAAGACCCACAATGCTGATCTTACCCTACCGTCTTACGACCAAAGTCCAAATTATCCCTCTAATTTAAAGATTTAATCTAGTCTAATCTTAATCTAATCTAATCAAGATGACGATATCATAACTTACTATCCCTACTACTAGTCTAATCCTAAATATCACCAGGTTACAAGATTACTGAGATACCACAGCTACTGATTAATAGATACCAGATATCACAACTATAGATATTACAATATTATAGGTACTAATATCACAATTAGCAATTAATAGTTTTGGTGTCCCCTCCAGATATCACAATGTCGCTACCCTCCTGGTGACAGGAGGGACACGCCTCTGTGATCACCCACCCTATCCTATTTCCTAACTTAGTACTTTGTGAACTGAGGAATAGGGATCCTGAGAGGTCACGGTGGCCAGTGGATAGGGTAAATATAGTATTTAGTTAACCTGACATTCCCCAGTTCACGTAGATTAGGCTATATCTGAAAGTATTAATACAATACTTAAAATAATGAAGAAAGTCTGAAATCAATTTCAATAAATATAATAGCAATATGTACACAACAACACTCTTACAAACAACATATTTAGTCTACATATGCCCGTGGTATTGACTGTTGCACCAAATCCTGTAACACCAGTAATATTCTTACAACGCTCCAGGCAGACCACCAAAACAGTGGCTAATGGTAACCTCAAGGTATATTTAGACTATGCAGTCCAATTAATCCAGCATGGTACCAATATTCCGGCCTCCTGGAAGACCCAACGTGTTCCTCATAACAATTAAGTCACAGTCACTGACATTCATAGAATCGATGCAAGGCATACTACTCGATTCGTATTGCTACGTCCTACGGACAGAGTGGGCATCACCGGTCAAGGATTGAAGTGAGCTGGCATGGGCGAACCGGTACGAGTAAGTTGGCATGAGTGGACTGGCATGAACAATCTGGTAGTCTACAAGCGAACCAGCATGTTCACTTGTTTACGTCTGCAGGGCGCCCCTTCATCTGTGCAACCCCCGTGCTCAGCCCAACGGTCGCATAGTGGAATGCCAGCACAGATCTCACCCCTTCGCATGAATTTCAGGCACAAGCTTGCTCCTGCCGTTTGTGGTGTGTCTTGATAGACCAACATACCGCATTCCACGTCATCCAGTGTTTCCAACTGACGTCACAGATCAGAGCTTCCGCTCATTTCAGGTGCAGCACAAACGCAAGTGCGAATAGTCTCTAAATTAAAAGCTTTGTAATTATGTATCCTGGATGCATTTGATGCCGTCAAGTTCATCTACTGCACACTGTGACAGTGGTGCTTTTTCACTTAGCATTGGAAAACATGAAATTTTGAACTTGAGGTGAAAAAGATGTATGCAGTTGATGAGGATTATGATATGCAGGGATGGATATGCCAGTCTTCAGAAACTTTGTGAAATCAGATACTGTTATTTATTAGAGAAGGCTATAACTAGTATAACACATCAGGTCAAACAGCTGCTGGGCAGGAATAACATCAAATCAAGAGACTGTTTCGTTTTTCCATGTTTCTCTTTTCTATTTGCTATAATTGCCATCTGTGGACATCATATGATAATCTTACTGTATTTATCCACTAGTCTAATAAATAGGTAAGTAGGTATGTTTCAACTTTACAAATAATCTACACAAAATTGCAGAAAGTCCAGAAAAGTTTATAAAAGTGAGTAGCAGTCCTAAGGACGTCACCTTGTCTTATCAAAGCCAGAGCTTATTTAATCTGTTCACATATAACATCTCTCCCTGTTTCTCTATCTAGATAATGCACAAGAACAATTACGGTAAGGAGATGTTGGAACAACAAATTAGATCCATTATCCACTGTTTTCTGGCGTCACCTATACCACCCAGTCTTCAGGTAGATATCCCACAGGAGATTGTAGATCGCATCATAGAAGAGCAGGATGCTTTGCAGCTAGATGTCTTTAATGACGCCCAGGTAACTCATCCCTGTTTACAAATGACTTCACTTAAAAGGAAATTCCGCTTTGTACAGGTGCCCTTTATGTCATTGCCTACAAACAGTGCAGTCTGCACTTGCTCTTCATTGCTGCCAGGTGCGGCACACTGTTTGCACCTAAACATTCAGGATTGAATTGAAATAAAGTGCAAAAGATAGAAAGTGTCCCCCAGAAATTGTGACAGGCAAGCTAGGAATCAGGTTCCAAAACCTGTTTTAGAATGATAAAACTATGATAAAGGGAGATATCATTTTAAGCTTTGATATTCCTTTGTTTTCTGTGAAACCAAATTTTTGTAATATGCATTAAATTGACAGATCCCCTCAGTTTACATTAAATGAAAGAATACTGTGTGCACTGTATGTGACCTCTGTATACAACCAACGTCAAGAGCCTGCCCAAGTTGGCATTATAGTAAATTTGGCAGCGGAAAGAGGTTCCACGGATCTATTTTCTTGTCTTAAAAGTTTAAAAAGGAAACATACAGATCTGATTTGGCTATTTTTAAGGCCACTGTTTTAATGATAGAAGAAAATTCCAAGGTCATGTCATCAAGTATTTCAAAACCTCATCTATGGGTTAGAGATACTGCATTGTAGTGAGGATCAGTGTGAGGGAAAGGCCTTAAGGTTTACTCTCACTTAAAAGATGTCGGACATTTCTGATGAGAGCTGCTAATTTTATTGTGTCTGGTGCTTTGAGATTTCTCTTCTTTGGACAGGATATTCAAGTGTTTACATTTGGAGGCAGGCAAACTGGATGGCATTTGATAGATGATGATTTTTTTTTTCTGCAGACTTCCATATTTCGAGAACTTCTTCCATGCTGGGTTCCTTTCCGAGAATTCATACACAATACAGGAGCCTCAGTGAAGGTCTTGAAGACTTTGGAGAGGCACAGACTTATTGCCCAACAAAAAGAGAAAGAGTATTATGAAGAGATAGCAAGACAGAGAGAGAGGGTGGGTTGCTTTCAGGCTCTCCAATTTGTTATAATAATGTGTGCAGTCATGAATTTACTATTTCCACAGATTTAAACTGCTCAGAAGGTGACATCTGCAAAGGAATGAGAAAATGTGGTTTCGCTGTGACATATAATGTCACCTGTCATATCTTGCCATGTGGAAACATGCAAGAGACTAATAGAATTATCCAACCTTTGTTAAATGACACCCTTCCCTCCCCCACCATACCAACTCGGTAAACAGCTTTAAGCTGCATGCAGCAGGCAGACTTACAAACATTTTGTTATTGCTTCTAACAACATACAGTTCATCATGTTTGTTTAAAGAAATCTGGTATTAAAGGTATGAGGCAGTGAGGCTAACCTGCACCAGATGACATACACAATAAATTGAAAGCATGGCCCTACTCGAATCTTTATCTCTCAGTAGCAGGGTTCTCAAGCAGAGATCTCTTGTTCAATAGGACTTGTTGCATGTTAACATCATGTTCCTGTCTTATGGAAAGCAGCTACACATTTTACATAGCTTCTGACACTTACTTTGAGGTTTTAAATTGTAATGGTCATGGAAAACAAAATGTAATGATGTAGGCAGGCAAGACTCGTTATTTTGAACCATTGCTTGAGAATTTCTGTAGTAGTGTCCATTGTGTGCTGGACATGAAAAAAAGGAAAGAGTTTGTAGGCATATAAACTTCAAAACCAATAGTCCTAGAGAGGGCAATGTTATGTGAATATCAATGGAAACAATTAGCAAACTGTGAAATCAAGAGAGCTAGCTCCCTTTTTCGCCTGATCATACACTACACGGTGTTCGGCCTGCATGGAATTGTCTGCTGTTGTCACCCCCATCCTATCTGCGCTGTTCTGTTTTCACCTGTCTACATTAACATAGGGAAATAAATCTTGCTTATCATTAGCTTCAGATTTGCTGGTGTCACATGATACAAATGAAAGAGCGTGTGTATTTATTCTGACAGTGGGCGGGTCTCCTCCTGTACAACAGTGGAGCCTTAAATATTCTATATTTTTCATCTAACCTCTCTCTTTTGCTTCCACAGGAAAGACTAATACGAGAAGGACTACTTCCTGAGTCAGACGAGTATGTGGAGCTTGAAGAGAAGGTGTCTCTAGCATTAAAAAAAAAGGTAGGGTGACATTAGGTTTGCATACTGAAGTTCCATATCCCTACATCAGTTGCATAGATTGGTAAAGTCAAGGGCAAATATGGCAGCAGGGTTGAGAGGAAATGATTAAGTTTTATGTTTCCCATTTACTGTGTATACAGAGGGAAACGATAGTCCTTAACAATTGTTGGGAGCTTTGAGTTCAGAATGTTGTGCCTTTGAGCTGCATGTTGTCAGGGATCATCCAGTGTTGTCAATGTCACCACCTCTGATTGATGCAGTTTCTAACATAATCTCTGGACGTCTTACCACTAAAGGACAAGGGGGAATGGAAAATTGCAACAGCAGTGGACTGTTTTTACTTTTTTATCACTTTTCCATCTCCTGGTGCTGGAATAGATGTCGTGTTATTGAAGGTTCCCTGAAATTCATTATCAATTACTGAACATGTTACACGGTGAATGAAGATCTTTCATTCAGGTTAACCAAGACCTTGGGTAGTGCTAAGTGAACTTTACTGTATAATTGTACTCATTGACTGATGAGAGAACCTTTCAAGACTGAGAGTTCATGTGGGGAAAAAATAAGTAGTAATGTCTTTAACCCTAATGGTGGCAATCGCCAATTAAATCGGTGATAAACCATGTGAGCAAGTGGCAACGCCGATTAGATCGGCTATATCGCCGTCCCAGTATTTTAGTTATTTACCCTAGTCCCCTGACCTTTATTTGGACTAGAAGTGATGTTCTTACATTGGAGAGCTCGTCTAAGCTTGTTTTCTTCGCTGGAGCAACATTTTTTTTGACATTTCAGTTGACTTCGTATTTTTTTTTTGTTATATCATAAACCATACTGTTGGTCAAAGAAATGACCACAGAAAAAATATACGTCAAAATATATAAGCAAAACTATACATTTTTTGGAAAGATAATAGATTTGTGCACAAGATAGTTGTGTTCAAACTGCAAATACTCTAAAAATACTTGGATTTCTGTGCACCTCGTGAAAATAATTTTTTGCGTCACCAGCAGCCATTTTTATTTTTCAAAGATGTGACCAAAAAAAATATAACCTATGCTTTCATAAATTGTTTTTTCAAGTTGTCTGTCCAATTACCTTTCCAATGATACATGTATATAGTTTTGTACCTTTATAACTAAAATTGAATTTTTAATGAATTTTTTACTACCACCCTTCATTTTGAGCAAAATATACCTTGCCACTTACGTAAAAACTCCTGCCACTACCAGGGTTAAGATCACTTCTTCAGTATTGATCTGTCATACAAACAGTTGAGTTTAAGTTATTTATACTTGATATCAGCAAAGGTGTTCTCATGCAAAAAATTTACTTGTAAATGATCATGTGAGAAGTAGACATTTCTGTGTTTTATTCAGTGTTGAGAGAGAAATATCTTTTTTATTTATGTGTAGATGTAAGATATACTGATCTTTGCATTCATTTGATTTTTTTTTTCTTTACATTTAGGTCGTTGAAAATGGTAAGTATTCCACTCATGATGTTGTAGTACATGAATCACTGCAATATTATTATTTCATGACCTTTTAGCTATCACAACAGACATCTCAAGTCACTGAGGTTTTATCTTGTATCAGTATTTTTTTGTATTATCAGTGGCAAAAACATGGCTAGTGCGATTGAAGTACATGTTTTACTCCAATGGTTCTAATTTTCTTTCTAGCCTGACATATAACTCCTAAACCTGCAAAAAGGCACATTTTTTTTTCTTTTAAAGTTTGATCATTTCAGTATGGTGTCCAAAGGTAGCACTTTCATGTCACATCTAACATGGAACGCCAAAATATTTCAAACAAAGATCTGTGCCTCTTTGAATGCATGGCAAGAACTGAAGGAAGTGTCATGTTTTACAGGTTGTTGATTTTATAGCATTTATAAGATAAGATAAACTTTAATATCCACGAGGGAAATTCCGTTCATAGTTGATACACATTGAACAATAAATTACATTTCACATTCAACATTAAATATCATTTCAGGTCATACACATTACCTGACCGCCATTTTCAAATTTCAAAACCTGATCCACTTTAAAAAGCCTGAATGTTTGAATAAAGCAGGTGAAGAGACATGCAGCGTAGCTAAAATGATAAAGATAAGATAGTGATAGATTGTATACAGTAGCACAGCTCTCTGCTGTTAGAGGAAAGGACCTCAATAACTGACTGTGTGAAAAAACTGTGAATAAGTATTTTGTTGCTGCCTATTGGTGATGGCGGCACAGACCTTGTTATTCATGCTACTTTCACAGGATGGTTACTTTATTATTGTCAACAAATCTTGCAGGGTTGTTAGAGTCAGATTTTACAGTAATGTGGTAATATAAATGTCTATAGTCCAATAAATAAAAGTCAAAATCTGTGACTTGCTGGATTTGTGGGTTCCTCTGGTATATAAATCCACATTCTTACATGGATTTCAAAATTTGCAAGATCATGAATTAGAAGAAAGGAAATGTAGGACATGTTTGGTTGGCTTTTTGAGGTCCTACTAGGGCATTAAGAAATGCTCATTTATGTTTGAACGAAAGGAATACAGTAAAAAGATGTCTGAAAACAAAAAGCAAGGCAAGCACTGTTTTCCTTGTCTGACAAATGTAGGGTGGCATTTTTCCAAATTTGCTAGTTGTCAGTTGAGTGCATTATTCTGCGACCCAGAACTGCAAAGTTTGGGTTATGAGGCCAATTCCTCTGTAGGCCTGATCACAATAATTTTGGTATAAGAAGGGCAGGATAAATGCATGTGGATTTAACATTAGTTCCGGTCCCCACTCCCAGTTCCTCCCTCATTCCTGGACAGAGCTGGGACACTTGAGCTAGTTAGGAAAGATGCAAGATTTCAGCCTACTTATATTTGCCCAGTCCAGCCTTATATAGGCATTAGTTTCATTCTATGCATGTGAGGATTTCCGTGGTGCATCAGCGCCCCCCCCCCC